>JAHWFP010208597.1:0-12793 GCA_023313725.1 Lithobius niger | reverse complement strand
TGAGGCTTAATGGCGCGTCGACAGCTTGGTCATTAGCGCCAACCTCAGTCACAGTGCAGTGGTCCGGGTTGCCACTGCACCACACATTACAGAGATATTATTCAAACCCCTAATCTAAATCTTGTCATACATCTGTACCTCCTGCAAAAATTGAAAAACACCGGACAGGAGGACAGACTTATCGCCCAATTGACGCACAATGTCATGCGGAAGATGGAAACGACGACGAAAACCATCAAGATGGCAACAATCAACAAGGAAGTGCCGGACTGCACATGAAATGGCTCCGTTCGTTAGAAGACATTGTGCACCTTACCCCACACTCTACCTTTGTATTCCAATTGGGTGGCACACTATGCTTATACTGTAGAAAGATGCCCCCTCCCAGCCTGTAAATATTGCTTGAGTATTTACAAACAAAACTGCCTGTTTGATGACGACGATTAGTAACAGTAAACTAGTATTGTTTTTTTTCCCATTTTTTTCGCTGTATTCTTATATCTTAAATCATGGATTCTTACTAAGTACGTTGATCAAGTCACCCTATTAATAGACGTTGCGTGTGTTATTTTGCATTTTATGCTTCTGTGGATAGTAGGTTGTTTACTTTTCAGGTTTAATCCGTTAGTCAACTGGAGCATGTGGCTACGCATACTTACCATAATAGAGTTGTAATTATTTACTTGTGTATATTATTTGTGTAAACAGTGCATCTTTTCATACTTACTATTATCTCCACGCTATGTTCGGTCAGGCTAAGATATGTCTGGACATAGAAATATTACCCATAGTCGTTGTGTTTAGTTATGTGCTACATTACGCATGCAGTATGTCTCATTTCTCCTTTGTTGTTTGCTGCTTTTATTATAAAATCGGGGTAAAAACTCGTAATAGTAAGAAGGATGCTGAACTCGCTGAGGAGAAGACAATCTTGACAGCGGCAACACAGCTCACACGCCAAGAGGGCTACTTAGGACTGCTTAAGAGCTTAATGAAACACTAATATACCTAATGTTTGTCCAACCATAAACTTCTTGCACAAGTGTAATCTGTGAGACTTTGTAAAAAGCACTTACGTTTGCACGTCTCGCATGACATGTTGCGATGTAACATGGTTTACGGTGCCGCTCACAGAATTGTTAAAACATGCGGGCAACAGCCGATTTTTAAATCTGAAGAACGTATGGAAACTCAACTCAAGCCTCAGCGCTATAAATGCTGGCTGTGCTGCCATGGCAACCGACATAGCTTAAATGGAATCAAAGACGTAGCACAATCACTGGGGGTAACATCGTAAGACTAAGACTAAACCACCATACATACATATCAACAAGTGGAACACTCAGGCTTCCCAACCTAATGCAAAACCTATTCACTGATATGTGCAAGGCATACTTCCACAGACTCACATGCGGCCACGTGAACAGACAATACAGCAAACTGTATGATATCGCAGGGTACAAGATGACGTCAGATATTCACAGAATGCAATTAAAAAAAGGCACTACTTTGGTGCACATAGACCATGTCCTCTTCATTTCAGTAGCACTCCAGGCCGAGAGAATTAATTGCTAATGTTTACTTAACTTTCTGCACTAGTCTTGATGGCATGATAGTCTTGAAAAACACAAAAACAAAACAAAAACAGTACAATCCATTAAAAAGTAATAATCATAGTACAAAACAAACAGTTAACCACCAAAAAGATGAGAAAGATATTGTGTTAACTCTGAAACTGAATCTTGTCTAGCTTAATAATGGCTCTAAATTAAATTGGGATATTTTAAACAAAGCTGCAGTTATAAGACAGAAACATGATCCCTCGGAGCTTACGAGGAATGCAGTAAAATCCAGTTTGTAGCATCTATGACGAAAAAAATTCATGTGTCATCACGTGACTGGAAATGGAGCCCGAGGCTTCCTATGACAATCGACTGCTCTTTCGCTGCAGTCCCCGGATGATACGATGTTATCACGTCTATATGATATATTTTAAATTTCTTAACGTGTTGCACTATCTACGGTACTCATCACCCTTTTGTTTCTTTTTGCAGGTAATTCACGCAAATACATGGAAAAATCCTTGTCAATCACACGGAAGCCAATCGAATTGTTTGATTGAGTGTATCGAGGCAAAAATAGTTAGTAACAACAAATTAAGGCCATACAGGTAAGAAATTCTTTTCCCCTGTTTTTTTTTTACTGATTGTGATAACCAAATTATAATTACTAGTGAGTACCTTTAAATTTAAAATGTTTAAAGCTGACTTCTTAACTACTTATTTCAAATGGGAGGTAAATATTTAGTTTATTAACAAATGTGCTAACGTGGTTTACGTTTTTTCCCTACTTCAAGTAATTATGCAGCGTTCAAGTAGTCAAGCATATCACAGATATCATTTCCAGTAATGGTGGAATAATTCCACTGATACTATCAGTGATAATGAAATGAAACAATTTTGTCTTAGCCTTGCAGTAGCCAAGGGAACAAACCTTTTTTTTCCATTGACTCCACGTGGAATAACGTATGGATCTGTTATCTCGACTTAGGAAGTGAGATGTATCACAGAAGTTATTTCCTTTAAAAATGGGATTACATAACTACTACCAATACACTATATTAAAAGGCATTGTTAATATTTGAATAAAGAAGCCCAATAGTATACAAAACACACTTAAACTGGTACCTTTCCGGGACATGGGTCTCCCCATTATCAAACAAAGTTAATGTAAACTTTTAGATATTTATTAGGTTCGCCATATAAAAAAAAAACGTTAAACAAAAAGAAAAACAACAAAAAAACATAAAGTTGAAGAATTAAAGTTGCACCAACAGGGTCGAAACCTGGTCTGTGTTGGTATACAGAAAATCAGGAGTGAACCCAAGTGGTGTAAGCCATAGAAGAAGTGTGGATTGCCAGTAGGGACCTTATATAAAATGTAGCCTTGAAAATCCCCCTTCTTGTCGTTGCTTACATGGTTCTCACACAAGTTTTTACTCTGTTGATAGAATGGTCCTAGTCAAATTCTTCACTTTCTTTTCTTTCTTCTACTTGTGTTTATACTCTACTAGCAGAATTACCCAGCTTTACTTGGGTGGAGTAACTTAGCCCATTACTAAACATTTACCTTTAAATTCCAACAAAGAAAAGTGAAACTGCAGTGTCCGGATGAAACCGCAGGTGTTTGGCTCAAATAAACCGCAGGGTAAAACACGCACTGTCCAACATACTGGCATTTCCCCCCCCCCCCCCCCACCCAGTCTTCTTTTTTTTTCCAGAATAGAGTTGCCGGAGCTCCGTTTTCGTGCTAGTTTACGTTTTCTATAAACGCAAGCAACCATCATAATCTACTTTCGTTTTTGTCCTAGTGACGGCGAAACGAGACCAGCGCAACATGAAAAGAAAAACATGGGCTTTGTGCATGACATCATTTACGATTGGCCTCCGAGATTCACAAACTAAAGACGTGGCTCACTTTTGAGAGCATTTCATTGGACTGACCCATTAAATGAAAGAAGTAGGGGGAAATAAGCTAAACGTTGCTGCAGCGAGAGACGACGTGCTGCCTGCTCTCTGTCGTGCACGTATTATTTTCACACGTTGTATTATCTATTCACTTTTGTTTATTCGTAGTATTAGCTATTCGCAGTTCTTCTATTTCATTTTTTAGTATTCATGCTAAAAGATGCTCAATTTCGTCCTGTGTTTCGCCGTGTTGCGCTAGTTCGTTCCTATAGTTTTGTTTTCAAGAGTAGAGGCATCCTGTGGGCGATATCAGAAGCTTCTCACTTGCGCTCTGCCGGTTTTTTTTGTAAATATAGGATGTACTATATGCATGCTATACGGAATAATGGAATAGGACCTTTGTTCTACGTTGTTGGTGTATAGAATCCGAGGAAATTATTAATAGGAAGAGACGAGGGCATTCATAAAGTGACGCTAAAGGTGAAATTTCGAGACCGTCCCAAGACGAATTACTGCGAAAGCATTTACCGAGGATGATTTCATTCGAAAGCGAGCAGACACTGCCCAATCTATTAAATACGTTGCTTGGTAAGGGGCACACCCTTGGTTCCGGAAAGGCGGAATTTTCATTGTATTTAGTTGTAAAACTATTGGGCTTTTTTATTCACATTTCAATAGTTGAGCAAAGCTTAAGACTAATGACTGCCTTGCAAACCTGTTAACCCTGGCAACAACTTAGTTCCTTAAACGCAGGTAATAGACTGGGGTCATTACGGCAGTGGATGACATGCAACCAAAGAACAGTTTACCACTGGTAAAGCCATATCTCCTAATCTAATGTGATATATTCTTACATTTGTGCTCCCGCAACTGGAAATCAAGAATCATGTTACTTTTTCACATCCACCTCTATGTGCAGCTGCAAATTAGAAGAAATATGTTTAGACGTATCAGCTACCAGCTACAGGACTAATAATAGTAATAAACATGAAACTAAAAAATGTGAATCAGCTAGGCCGTTCCATTGGAGTACGTGAACCACGAGTATAAGATGACGTAGGAACAGATTAATATTTTTAATGTAGTTTGAACTGCACTAACTATTTTGTTTACACAATAAAACTAAATTCATAGTGAATTCGTAACTAACATTGACTATGTTTACAGCAAAACATACAACAAGAATAACAGCAATAACAATAAGAGGTGAGGAGTGGAATACTTCTACAGTTCAATGAAAACAAAATTAAATAAACATAAAACATAATATTTTAGTCCCAGAGTATTAAACATACATAATTAAATATATTAAAGACGCTTTTTCGTTTGACTGGTTACGTGATTAACTCGATGTTAGCCAGTAAACCTAAATTAAAAAATTGATTGGTGCCGGGAATCGAACTAGCAATGGAGGAGCCTCCTTAGATCTATAACTAAAATGATTTGCAGACTTAATTACCTTAATCAAGCCTCTAAAAACTCTTTGTAAGGTGGATGCATATTTTGAAGAATAACAGTTAGCTGAATGGGGCTCTTTTCCCATCATATGCAGGGTCACAGGTTTAATACAGTTATTTTTCCACTCCTCTTTCGAGTGGAACTCCTTATGTTCGCTTGCTGTAACCTATTATTTTGATTATGTTGCCTTATGAATAATAAAACATATTCAAAAGAGGAGTGTTACCGTTTAGGATTGAATTGACGAACTTATAAAGAGAGGGTTTTTTACACAGTTCATTCATTCAATTATTAATGACATACTCATTTTCCTAGGTTTTCCTGAATGTAATCTCTTTACAACAACATTACCTGATAAACGGGTTTAACACGCATAAAGCGAATGGTCAAATTGTACCGAGGAAACGATTTTACATTTTTAGATTCGTATTGTATTGTGCTGCTGTAAATTAACATGGATAAATTTTATTTCTCGCAGATTGCCATATATGAATGATCGACTCCCTTCTTTACCTGCATGCAAAACTAAAGAAGAATTCATAAAAATGTATACTGCAACTCAGTCTGCAGTTAAAGAAGCTAAACCTGATATTTGTGGCTGCATTACCACTTGTGACAAAGTACACTACAGAGAAGATTACTTTCTGGCTTATCCACTACCACCAGAAGTTCTGATGGGAATTTATTTAATTATTCCACAATGTGTTATTAAATTTATTGAAGATCAATAATTATTAAGTTACGACTTTACCTCTTTCCTAGCTGACATTGGTGGCGCTCTTGGCCTCTTTCTTGGAATGTCGATACTAAGTGTATTCGAAATTATAGAAGTTATTTTCTCAAAGCTGTACCGAATAAGAAAGAGGTTGTTTGAAAAAGTTTGATCGATCAAATGGAAGTGTTAAAGCTCCTTGAAATCCCTAAACACTTAAATTGTTGTGCTTCATGAATAGAATGAACGTGCTTTCATTCTACGTAAATGTTGTTAACTCATTACACGACAATAAAACACTGTTATCAGTATTTCCAAGTTAGTATCTAGCATCTATTTATGAAGTACATCCTCAAGGTCTACACTAAATATTAAATATATATATATATTAAAATATACTAGGGCAGCCCCCGTGTATGGCCGTTGTTATATAGAGCATTGTTGTGCTTTCCCGTTTGCATGAAAATACTGTAATACCCCGTTAGCAGTTGCCCAAACTTTCATTAGATTTAGTTATATCCAGGACCTAAATCCCGTTTCCATGAAAATATTTTGACTGGAAAAAGCATGACGTCATCAGTCCTGTGTATCTTTGTTGAAAACACAGTTCGAATCGTATCTTATACTGACAATTTTAATGACAGGCAAACAAACAAGCCGGATAATTAGGATTGTCGAAATTCCCACTGCGGACAGACAAACACATACGCAAACAAACACACATCTAACGATCTTAGTTATATACATTACAATAAAGACAAGGTTCTTTGAAATTAAGAAAAAATTGACTTGAGAAATACGGTAATTTGAGAAATTCAGCTCACGTCATTCTATACCTTGTACCTTGAATGATCAGAGCACCAATGAAATGGAATTCACGTTACATCACTGGAAGAAGACAACGTATAGGACCGGTGTAATATGGTGCATTTAGATTTTAGGTTACTCCAAGGAAGTGCATACAAATTACTTACGGTGTAACTATCCAACGCAGGCTATTATTCTTATTACTTGGGTTACTGCTTTAAATCTATATAACTATGACTAGTGGAGTTGCTCCCTTCGGTCGCTAATTCCACGTCGTCTCACTACGTTCGATGAGCTTTCATGCTGCTACTCTTGTGCTGCTGATAGACATTCCACGTCAAAAACGATCAAGCAAATGGTCAGAGTGCAGTACGCGTTTTTCGTAAGGCTTCACTGCATAAAAAATGATAACCATAAATCATTCCAACAGTCTGGCCATCCACGCACCACCGTGCTTCAGAAACACGCATGTTTGGCACCCTTGGCATAATACATCGTTCTTTTAGGTTATTTTTCGCACATTCGTTTCCAGATCATCTCTTTTCGCTCGAGGAGTCTTCATGAAAAAAACTATGACGTCATGAACAAACATCATGAGGGTTTAAAAAAAACTTTAAGGTTTTAAATTAGTGTTTTTCGCCTTTTTGAGGGTTATAATATTAAGTTACAATGATGAAAATAGGCCTATACTGAGCGCAATTTAATTATCTTTCGTTTGGTTCTACTTACATGTTTGTAGGTACTTTGGTTTCAGAGGAGTAGACGTACAAACACACACACGCACATCATACGTCCTTAATGATGTAGATAATAATATTTGTTTGTTGGTTTGTGTGTCGCCAGATCACCGAGATGCCCACTACTAATTCTATTCTATTGATGTCCGCAGTGGGAAGTCTGCAGTGGGAAACAGAACTGATTTGTCTGTAAAAGTAACAATTCTGTCTTTTTAACAAAGAGGCACAGTACTGATGACGTCATATGTTTTTCCAGTCACAATATTTTCATGCAAACAAGATCTAGGCCTCTGCATCTCTTAACCCTGGCACTAACTAAATCTAATGAAAGCTTAGGCGACTGCTAATGGGAAATCACAGCATTTTCATGCAAACGGTAAATCATTACAATTCTCTATAAAACTGGCCATATACGGGGGGCTGCCCTAGTATATATAACGATCTGTGTATATTTATTAGGAACATTATTAGCTATTATGCTACAAAAATCTTCTCTAATTGAGTACCAAATTGATAAAGAGTTACTATGAATAAACCTTGATAAACCTTGATGTGATAATTTAGTTGAACTATAGCTTTCTTGATTTACTTAAATGCTTGGACTCAGGTTTGCACGTCTCCACCCATTCACTTGTAATTCGAACAACCATATCCTATTATTTTAACTAATTCACCACTTTTAAAGCAAATTGATGGCTAGGCCTAATTCGCAATTTTTTTGCTTTTGAAAGTTGGCCTGTTTTCAGCATGTAGGAGAAAAATGACCATCTGGTCGAAATCTTTAAAAATCACAGTCGCATGACAAGACGGGATAAAGCAGTAATAAATTTGTCACAAAGTTTGCCCAGAAAGAAAGTTTATCAGTAGCAAGATGGCGAAGTAACAAGTACCAAGACGGGGAAAGGAAGGAAGGGGGGAGGAAGGGAGGTTGGCTCCGCAACAAAATGGGACAGTCCAGGCATGAACCGTTTGACATGATATCACCAAGCTGAAGAAACCTTGCGTTTTAGGATTTTTCAATGCTAAAAAAAAGCCGCAAAAAACTGGGAACGTGGGCCCGTCTAAACTTTGTTTCTCTTCATCAGGAAACTTCCTTGTTGCTCTTATATCCCTGGAAAGAAATAACAAGTGGCCTTAAAATATGTACGGTCGATTCTCAGCTCCATAATTCCCATATTACATTTACTGGACACGAGATTCGAGCAAGTGTCTACATAGTTTGAAGGTTGGGACTCCCGCTATTCGGCTACAGCTGCCCACTTTGTGAGTGGTTCTCGGAGGTGTGTCAGGAAGCTCGTGTTGCAGTTGTCCCTTTCAACGCGACTTTGGTTATTCTATAGTTAAAAGCATCATTGAATGTTAAGAACATTTAGATGATTCAGCCATTGACTATCTCACTTGAAATATCGTCTGTAAGATACGCAAACAGCATTGCCAAAGTTTCTAAAAGCATCGTACAGAAACAAAACAAAAAAAGTCCGAAATTATTTTCCATATTACACTGCGGATAAACTACATGACAGTGGAGAGGCCATTTAATATTTGAATTAGTAACACGGCTCTAATATATCATACAATCGTTAGCTAGGTCCAGTAATTAAGAAAAAAACGCACTGTTATGACTAAGATTGGGGGGGGGATTGAGGCTTAATGGCGCGTCGACAACTTGGTCATTAGCGCCAACCTCAGTCACAGTGCAGTGGTCCGGGATGCCACTGCACCACAAGACTAAGATTGCTTGGGACTGTCCGTTTCCAGAAAAAAAACAGCCTTCAGAATCACTGATGTTATTAATAATAAGTTTGTTGGAAATGCAACCGGAATGGCAAGGACCTTACAGTCACTAACTGCCATTCGAAGTTAAAACAAAAAATTATAAATTACAAAAGTTGACGAGTTTAAAAGTTGAAAACGAAGACGATGGCCCAGCTGCAGAGGAAAGGTATATGGTATTGGGCTGGGGTCAAGAATGTCTTACCACTAAGGACGCAATGGCCCACGATGGCATCGCCAAACCTCATGGACAAGTGAGGGAAAAAGCCCTAAGTTGTGGGTACGAATTACTGATGGTGTGGATCTGACTTGCAGCCAACACCGCAAACGCATGAAGAACACTGTCATTTTAATTTTCAGCCGTATAGCTCGTAGCCTTGCTCACCTAGAAGTTGCAAGGACATATACGAGCATGACATATACAGACGGCAAGGTAATAAGTGAAAACAGGTTAAAACAACTAAAAAAATTACGAACTTATGTCAAACAGTTACAGTGCCATCATCTTGGGGAAATAATTGATGTAATTAAAAACCCTATAATTATATAATTGGTGATAACAAGAGCTTCAAGATCAAGACTGATTTTTTTTTCAGTGGGTCAATAAAAAGGATTTGGGTCTTCCTAAATTGGAATATCTGATATTCTATGGCTGAATGCTTGGCGACAGCATTAGCTCGATTTCTTTTGGAAATTTGCCGAGGCATGATCAAATTTTCTAAGGCCAATCGCTCTTATACATTGCCCGTAATACACAAATGGCCATGTTAGGCACGCTATGTCGCACACTACATCTCTTTTATGGCACTAATTTGGGATTCAAATTGTGCCTGTCATATTTTTGCACGTGGTTGCAAATGATGTTCAGTTGTCTGTCCTGGAACAAACCAGAATAAAATGGATAATTGTCCAGTCCAGGGGTTTGTCACGGACCTGCGTGGATTTTGGTGGCAGTCACATTTTAAGTAAGCAGGAAATCGACCCTCGCCTTAGCTGGAGCTGTTCGCCAAAACATTTTATCTGCACATCCGCTGCCAACCGTCAGATTTTCTAACTTTGAATTTAAATTTATTTTTACAGTCAAACCGCCCAAAGGGCACCACATAACGGGAAACAAAATAAGGCTGCAAGTGAATATGTACAGTTCCGGTGATAAAAACGCCTTCGTTATACGGAAGAAGTTGCAGGACGCATGTGTGTGACTCTGAACAAAAATGTTGATATCTGGAAGAAGTTGCAGGACGCATGTATGTGACTCTGAACAAAAATGTTGACATCTCGAAAACTACAGGACAGAATTTAATGAAACAAAAACTGGGTTGCTTATTGCGATATCATCAATATTTCTATACGTATTACATGTAATGGTAAGTAACCAGATATAATTACCGAGCGAGCAACACAAGCTGATAACTAATAATATATCTCATAAATTACTGGATAGAATTGAATAAAACAAAAACTGGATTAATTGTTATGATATAATTGTTATGCTATATTTCTATACCTATGACATGCAATATTCAGCAGAAAAATATAATATGCAATCCAGTCTTTGTTTCATGAAAATCCTTCCACGGGTTTTCGAGATATCATCAGATATCCTTAAATTTTTCTCGCTCGGCCAATCATTTTCAGTCAGTTAACGTAGTATTTAATAAGGGTAGAAATACAGTAAACAATCTAATAAGCGGTTCAGTCTTTGTTTTATGAAAATCCGTCCAGTAGTTTTCGAGATAACTGAATTTCTCCATGATTGTTATTACGACCCTCGATAAAACAAAAAAGGGCCTTTTTTTTTACCGGAACTGTACATTAATAAATACGTAACGAAAGAAAAAAATTCATTTAGTTATAATTTATATCAAATCAAGTAACATGCAGTTATTGCAATGTAAAGTTTGTAAAAAAAAGGAAATTCATGCTTAAAACCAATATTATATGTGTACTTATATATATATATATAAACAGGGTGTTTTAAAAAAAACGCTACACGTCGATGTCGAATTTTTCTAAGTCCAACAACCATTCCCCGTCGCTCTAACCCTTATCCATGACCTCAGTAAAGAAATCATGAAAGTTATTCCTGACACCAGGAAAGAAGGCTTTTATTTGCTTTTCAAATAAAAACGCAAAAAGTAACAAAAGCGTATGACAACCATGGTTCGCATGTCCCACCCCTGGCGGGTGGGAGGGGGGGGACAAAATAAACAATAAAAGCCCATAATTAGATTTTAAGTAAGAAAGAAAAAAGCCATTTATTTGGCCATAAAGCAAAATAGCTAAAATAAAGGCTTTTACGGTATTTGGATTCCAAACAAAAGTGCAAAAGGAACAAACGCATGTGGCAACCCTGGTTGGTGGGGGGGGGGGGGGCAAAAGTAAAAGCGCACGTGGAACCCTTGGTGGGAGGGGGGAGGATGAGGACTTTGCCACGGCCCCCCGTCCCATTGCCGGGCCAGATAGGCTAACCTCCAGAAGGCTGACGTTTGACATTTTGTCTCAAACCAGTTATAACGTAAATTAAGTCCATCATGAAGGTTTAGAGACAAAGAAAGATGTTCCAGGTGATGAATCACGAACGAAGGTATTCGAACTAACTCCAGCAACGATACACTCACCACATCTGCTTTCCATACCTAAACATATTCTCCTGCATAAGTCAGGAGTAAAATGTCTCAAATGCATTAGTATTGAGAACCTGCAGTGTTGCAATATCCTGGGCCTGTTGAATGGTAGAAAAACCCGCCAAGTTTCCAAAAACGGTCGGCCTTTAAAGGTAGTTATATCATCCGACCAGAGAAAGGCCGCCAAGGTTAATCCTATTAGCCAAGTTAATCGCACATACTAATAGTTTGAAAGTTAAATGAAAACTAGAAGATTGCTACTAGCGGTAGCAATCTTCAAGTTTTCATTTAACGTCCAAAGTATTATTCGGTGTGATTAACTTGGCTAATAGGATTAACCTTGGCGGGTTTTTCTACCAGTTTTGGTTTTGGGTGGATATCACAACTTTCATAGGACTGTGAACGTACATAAGGTTACACCATGTGTTTAAGATGCTTCAATCCCATTTTTGTACACACTGGCTAACAATCGTTGATTTCGTTCGCTTCGCTCACTCAATCAGCGCATCCCCTTCAGTTGTTTTGTTTATCCCTGCACCTTCCCCTTAATTTTTTTAAGATTTCGATCTCATTTAGTCATGCAGAAACCCCCGAAGGTCGCTGTTACTAAAACAGCAGAACACGAAGCATTTTATTTTTGGGTTATTAACAAAAACCCATTAGCTCGTGTATGCTCGTATTGTTGCGTAACCATCATCTAACGTGCATCCCTTTATTCTTATGCAATCCGCGGCAACGTTAATGTTTCTTTATTTTGTCCTTCATTACAGTTCAGTTTTTAGTTAGTCCAGGCTTTTACAATAAATCTAAGGACCAGTCTTGATTGTTCAAGCCATTGTTGCTTAAAATCTTTGGTTGCAACTAGGAAAAGAAACGAAATTTAAATTCGCCGGTGGCGAATTTCAAAACCCTCCCACGCCATTGTCCTGACCCCTACTGCCCCCAAACCAACAAAAGGACCATCCTCAGATCACCATGCATCCGTGTGCAAAACTTCAGGAACATAGGCCTTCTCAATTTTGCTCTATCCATGAGCAAAAAGTCTATGGGATTTAACATGGGCTGTCAGGGCTGTCACATGCTTTTGTTACCTTTTGCGTTCTTATTTGAAATGCAAATAAAAGCTTTCTTTCCTGAGGTCAGGGATAAGGGTTATAGTGACGGGGAATGGTTGTTGGACTTAGAAAAATTCGACGTGTAGCGTTTTTTTTG
>JAHWFP010208594.1:164-32409 GCA_023313725.1 Lithobius niger | reverse complement strand
CTGATCACAACGTTCGCACAAAAAGTGTACGTGTGATCTAACGTAATTATTAAAGTTAACCAAACGTTAATGACTTGAATATTAAAAAAAAAAGAAAAACTGTGGAACGAAATACGAAAACTCGTCCATAGCATATAGCAATTTAAAGACAGGTGTAGGCCTGTGTGCCAAGAAGTGATCACTTTCTACCAAGAAGGCTGCCACCATGTTTCTGGTCCCAAAAATCGCGATCACCGAGTCAAACCTATGCAACAACTCCGACCCCGTTTATATATAACATACAGTTGAGTGATTCCGGTTGGGAGGAGAAAGCAAGTGATAGCCAATTCAAGGGCACAAACCATAACAAAACAAATCCACAAATAATAAAACGCCTGCATAATGCACAAATTAAACACACACCCACACACACACACACTCACTGACATTGCCCAATTTAAACACAAACTGCGTTCACTTTCTGATATTATTTAAGGAAGAAAAACAATCCTTGTTCCGTGTAATAAAGAGTTTCGTTCGGGTCGAACACTATTCCGTTTTTATTCGTGTGCTTTCACAGCTGTGAGTTTCATAATGATACGAGCTCTATTGATTTTTTTTTTAAAACGGCGACGCCGTTTTTTATTTTTTATTTTGATTGTTCAGGTAATAAGATGCTGTTGAGTGATTCCGGATAGGAGGAGAAAGCTACTGATAGCCTTTTTAAAAAGTTAATTGCATATTTTGCAAGCGAAAACATTTTTTTCGGAATTTAACTTCACAGAATTTTAGTTCCTGCAGAATAGTACAAAAACATCACCCTAAAATAATCACCAAAAACGAAAAAATCACGTGGTTCTGAGGAGATACAACGACGGAGGTATCGTCCATCTTCTTATTCCAAGATATCCTCCCCCTGCTATTGAAGTTTCCTCCAGAAATAAATCACGTTGGCAACGTTATGATTCGTGTTGGACCGAATGTTGCAAATCCATGTCACACAGGAAAGCAAGCATTTGGTATAATAAAAGAAGGCACCTTTAAGTTCAAAATTCAGTTCACCCGCTTAAAGAAGGTTGTAGTGAAATGATCAGTTGGTTACCAATAAACGAAGTTGTTTGACATTATGGAATGGTTTGAAAATTGTTTCAAGTTTTCTTTTTCCTTTTTTTTAATTCTAATTTTACGCGAAGGCACGAAGCACAAAACACTTCTTTGCGTCAACAACATGCCAAACTAAAAAGACAAAGTCGATATCTAACCTAGACACAGAAAACAAACACAAGCTACTCATTTATCACAACAAATAGGTTGAACTTCATGCACAGATCACACTGAGTCCACACTATATACAAGGCAAATACGTCTTTAATTACGAAAAAAAAAACAAAAAAAAAAAACAATCTCTATATATACATTGCTTAATGAACAGACTGTAATGGAATGCAATGTGTGTTTGTTGGGGCCGTGACCCGCAGTCATGCGCCCACCCTAATACAAAATCTAAGCAGAAAACCATTCAAAACCAAAGAACACCACACAGCATATGGGGTCATAGGGTCAAAGAGTTTTAGCGAGCGTAACCGCACCCGGTCATCTGCTCGACGAAGCCCTATAGCCTTATGCATACAGCATATAGCACACAGCATACTGAATTGAATTTGTTTATTGAGCTCTGGCCCTAAGCCGTACGCCCACTACAAATTTACAATACAACAAAAATGAACACAACTCCAGAGAACTGCAGAGCCCACTAACAACACTCACCAGATATGACCGAAAATAAGTCTGTTGCACATTTACTGTGTATTAAGTGTCACACTACCAAGAACTGAGTTCGCTCCACTGTGCACAACCCCGTATTCACACCTTGCCCTACAATGTATATACACCACACAGTCATCCTGCACAGCATACTGGGATCATAGTTAAACAAAGCAAGTTGCAATAATGCCGGATAATCAGCTGCACCCTGGAAAATCAGCATGAGGGCGAGCGGGTTCATTCTTGGCACGGAAGCAAAGAAAAGGGCGAGCGGCCTACAATGACGACGGATGTGCGCTCTAACAACACAATATTGCTTCAATAACGCTGACTATTAGAGCCGAGTTGAATCAGTGGGAATCGGCTAGACCAGCGTAAGAACAACTAGTATTACGTAAGTTGTTGTGATTTGAACGAAACCAGTTATTCTTGGTTTTTTTTTTCAGAGTAAACAGTGGTTTACGATGTACTCAGGTACTGTAGCAATTGTTGTTTATAAACTGGAAATAAACATTCAGCAAAAAATTATAAATCAGAAATAATATGCGTCACCTTTACACACACACTTACCTTTCATTCAAGTGACCCGGATTTGAACTGACACTCCAGTCCACTACTAGATCACTGACATATCGCCTTTACCAACACGGCCACTTGTCCACTGGCATAAAGATGACTCACTGTTTATTTATTTAATCATTGCCGTCATCATTAATTTAATCCACTTCTCCCTCTGCTTCAACTTTTAACAAGCTCTGATGATTTTCCACGTTTTTTTTCTTCCAGTTTTGGTCAGTGTAAATGGGTTTTCAAGTTCTCCAGCAAGCTTCACTCCTACGTTGTTGCCGCTGTTGCGTCTCCTTTCGTGTTTTTTTCGGTAATCGTCATCAAACGTTTTTCCACATTTTAAACGGCCAAACTTGATTTTTTCCCCCCTCTGGAGGTTAACACACTGATTTAATTATCCTTTTTTGGGGTTTAGTGGCCGGAATTGGGGAAGTGCCGATGAATTAATTTCAGGGGTGAAGGAGGGGAAGTGGGTACAGTATGATTTTCTCGTAGGTGGGTTAGAAACCCGAAAGGTCAGAGGTAATGCTGACTAAAACACTTACTGTACCTTTTTTCTCACGCGCGACTTTTTTTTATTGAAAGCAGGAGTTACTCCGCAACGCAGTTTTTTTTTTTTAAAGTTCAGTTTTAGCAACACATTTTTGCCAGAGAGGCTCACAGTTTCCGACTTTTCGTGTCATTTACCAAACATTCCCGTCATTCCCGGGGATTCCCCTCATGTATTTCTCGAATACGGTCGCTTTCTCTTTGGCGACTGAGTGGTAGTCATTTTTCATACGCACGGTGATTGTGCCGTCTTTTCCGAATTGGTTCCGATAATTTTGGAAAAGCTTTCTTGCAAGAGAAACAAGTTGTTGCTCATTTATGCCCGCAGTATCTCTAGGAAAAAAGCACGCCTTCTCGCCAGAGCAAACCATTAGCAAAGGCGAAAACACAACACGTGGATTATGGGTCAAATGGTCGGGACGTAAACACCGCCTTTCTCTCTTGCCTTTATTCTTTCTTGTTGTGAAGGGCCATTTAAAATTCAGAGGTTGAGTTGAGTCCACCATAGGCTACTTCAGCAACGTCAGTGTTTTTCATGCTCTTACACTGCTGCATCATGAAAAAACTAGCGGAGTCGCTCGCTCATTCCGCGTCGTCTCACTCCCATCCTCTCCCCCTTCCCTCCCCCTGTATTTCTCCCCCCCCCCCCCTCATTTAATTTGCCGTTCGGTCGGTAGATGGCATCGTATATTCGCGCTGCTGGCCGTTGCGTTCCGGGCGCAGCTACTATCTCAACGAGGCTTGTCTGCTACTCTTATAATTTGCTGTTCCGTCGGTAGATGGCGGAGATGGCATCGTATGCAGCTGCTGCAGATGCAGATTGCTGCTGCGCTGCCAATGGCTGTGTTGCGGATCTTGTATATAATTACAAAAAAAAACCGATGTCGTCGCATAGCTTGACAATTGATGTGGAGATTAGCACGGCCTCTGATCCTTCTGTCTGCCCTTGGACAATTTGAATTAGTTGCTTCTTCGCTGCAAAATCGTTTTTTTTTTGCAGCGTTGAGAAGAAGTTAAACATGTTTTTAGTTTGAACTTTCCTGCGTTTCATGACGTGTATGGAGTAAAAAATAAGCACAGAATAGATTATAAAGGAAAAACCAAGCAGTGCTACAAAATAAAAAGACGAACAATTACGTTTCGGAAATAATCAATTGCTATGTGCCAGTATGTGCCAGGAATGTGCTATGTGCCAGTATGTGCTATATTGCAATGGCAATAAGTTATTAGTTTAGTTTGTTGCAAACGCAACCGGAATGGCAAGGACCTGGTGGTCACTAACTGCCATCCGATGTTAAAACAAAAATTAAAAATTGTAAAGTTTAAAAGTTTAAAACGAAGACGGTTGCCCGGCTGCAAAGGAAGGGTTGGTGGTATAGGGTTGGGGTCATGAATGCCTTACCACCAAGGTTAGACCTAACAGGGACACAGTGGTCCCCGATGGCATCGCCAAACGTGAGGGACGAGTGAGGGGAAAAGCCGTACTAGTGTCAATGTTTAAAAAAAAATAAAAAATAAATAATGTGGCAGATAGTCGTTTATCAAGACAAACAAATTTTGTATCTTCAATTTTAAAACCCAATCCAAACTTGCTGGAGACCCAGTTTTATGGGGGACTGGCAAGGGTGTGAGAATTAAAATTAAGAAAAAAACATGCTTGTATTCTAACGACAAGATCTAGCTTTCTAGCAACCAGGAGAATTTCAGTGGACAAATGATTTCTCTGGGACTTGGACACCTAGGTTTAAAGAGCTACGAGGTGTTTGGTGACCTTAGGTAGTAGAGAAAGGTACTCGTACATTAGGTCGAAGAAAACAGATTCCGTGGAGAAATTATTGTTAAAAGCCAAATTGCCAAGCCACAAGTCTTTTGCGTGATGAACGGGAGCAAGTGTATTTCGGGCTGTGGAGTTTAATTTAAGTTGCAATTCTAAATGCTGTGGTTTTGGTTTTAAGAGTTAAATTTGTTTTTGATTGTAAGTACTTGAAAAGTAATTTATCATATAGTGTTTACACCATCGCTATTTGAGCATGCGCTAGCTGTTAAAGTGTTATTAACAGGCTATAAAACAGCATTTGGGGCAGTCAAGGTGCAACTAATTTGTGGAAATTATTAATTATTAACTGGTAAAACTAAAAAGGACCCCGTCTGAGGGTGCAAGGTGCCATTTTGTGTTAACGGTGTATTAAAGGACAAGAGGTCGGTCTGAGGAAATGTATTGAGGCAAAGCTTTGTAATTCACGCTACAAACAGGCAATTTTGATAGCCTACAGACAAATGATTAAAAAATTATACTTTTACTAAAGTTAAAGTGTAGTGTTACATTTACGCCACCTAATCTATTTGGCTCTTGACTACGCTTAACAGCAAGTCGTAGTCTGTGCTGAATAGGCATAGTAGAACGAGCACAGTGTTTAAATTTATGCGGTATTTAAGATTTTTTTTTCTTCTGGCCAAATCACTTTTAGGCCATTCGCCTTACTTTGGTTAAAATCCCCTTATCCAAATGTTTCCCACAACGTATCGCAAGCATTGCCACTACGGAGGGGCAATGGCGTCAGTTTAACAGAGTTGTATAATGTAACCATTATTAGATAACAGTGACGACGTTAATTAAGAGTAACTATTCAGTCACCTTTCCTCAGGGAAAGGTGAATTAATCTAGACACACACTAGTGTGTCGCGCCAAGTTAGGCAGCAAACATCACAATCACACATCCAAGTCAATTGTCGAGGTTATAATAAATAATTTGTTGCTAGAGCAACTGGTCTGGTAAGGATCACATCGGATCACTGACTGCCAGCCAAAAAAAAATGACAATCAAATTTCCAAAATAAATGGGAACAATGAAACATGAAGATAAAAAAAAATACATTGAGAAGCATGGCCAGGAAAAGTGTTGATGGGAAGGAAAGGTTTTCGGGGCTCGCCTGCCTTGCCACCAAGGTTAGACCTGCCAGGGACTCAAAGGTCCCTGATGGCATCGCCAAGCGAGGGGAAAAAGGGGTAGATTGGGAGGCCAATTGTTATATACCAGTAAACTGGAGAAAAAGATTGTTAAAAAAAATATATTAAAAACTTTAAAAATTAAAAAAAAGAAATATTTAGTTTACTGAGCAGTACTCAGGTCGCTTTAAAAACGTTGACAAGTCGATCAAATTTAAAATTTTTTTGAAGCAGTCAACAGAGGAGGCCGTTACTGCTTCTTCAGACAGTGAATTCCATACTGGCACCACCCGTAACGCAAAGAAATTTTCCTGAGTAGTTATAATTGCTGCGTGAAGTTTTAAGTCATCTGCAAACTTTTCCTGAGTTGCATTTGCTGGATTGCACTCCAAATCATTTAAGAAAAAAATAAACAATAAAGGTCCAAGTACAGAACGTACAGAACACCGCTAATAACGTCTGTACTTGCTGATTTGGACCTGCCGATTACTACTTGCTGAGTCCTACCAGTGATGAATGATTTGATCCAATTTAAAAGTTGGCCTCCAAAGCCACAGTATTGTAGTTTGTAAAGCAATTTTTTATGGACCACTGATTCAAACGCTTTTTGAAAATCAAACAAAACTACGTCAGAAGAAATACCTTGGTCAAAAGCATCGGTCCACTTGTCTAGAGCCATCAATAGTTGATGTACAGAAGAGCGACCTGGCAGAAAACCGAACTGGTCATTCATTATAATATTAAATTTTGCCACATACTGCATCATCGTTTTGCGTATTACATTTTCCATTATCTTACAAGGCACAACCGTAAGTGCTATTGGCCTATAGGTTTTTGGATCTGCAGGATTTCCTTTCTTAAAAATTGGCACTATATTTGAAGTGGTCCAGATGCGTGGTAATTTCCCTGTAGCCATTGACAAAGAGAAAATTTTTGCCAATGGAACGTTAATTTGTTCGCAAATTTGTTTGTAAAAATATGCAGAAAATCCTTCAGGACCCACAGCATGACTTGGCTTAATACTTCGTAAAACAAAAAGAACAGAATCTGGAGTAAAAATTACGTTTGTACATTTTCCATTTTCAGTTGTTTGTGCTGCAGTAGGCGCCGGAATGGTGTCATTATCGACAATTCCATTGTTTGAAAAAAAAGGAACTTAATACCTCCGCCTTTGCAAACCATTGTTGTAAACCATTGCAGCGCAACGCCATAGCGTCAGTGTCTTATATCTTGAAGCATAGTTCGGCACATTTCAGGTACTTGAGGGAAAATAATAATGCGGTACAAAAGCTTAAATTGTGTTGAAATCGAGAGCAATGACCCACCTGACTAAAATAAACTCGTGTAGGAATGTCAGCCAAGCTGCTTTAAATGCAAAATCTGACCCTCAACAGCGTCGAAAATGTGGTTAATAGCTAACTACTAGCTAGCTAGTCCGCTCATCCCCATGTTAATTTCCATAGGGTGATTATTCATCGATACCGAGATAACGGGAAGGCTTCCAGCTATGAAATTGGATGAATGGGTGCAGTATAATCCGAACTACGTACCTTTTATGGTTTGAAGCCTGAGGGCATAACGAGGATGGCGTGGGAGGGCGCGTAAGTACGAAAATATTGTTATAACCATTGTTAGTATTGTCGGCATTGTCTCTCGTTGGACGGCCAAAGTTCGGACAATGACAGCGTGTATACTGACTTGCGTGCCTGTATCACGATAAATCTAAACAATGTTGCAAAGAAATTGTATTCACGTCCAATTCACGAAACATAAACCAACTGTAAAAACAAAGCAAAATAAACAAAGCCAAAAACTGATAAAGAGGCCACCAAGTTGAGAGTGGTTCGGCCCTTCAAAGGAGTGACATCAACAAAAACTAAAAAAAAAAAACAAATTACAACAAAATTAAAACCAAACCAAAAACTAAAAAAACAAATTGAAATAAAATTAAAACCAAACTAAAAACCTATAAAGAGGTGACTTAAGTTGAGAAAAAGGTACTAGGTGTTGAAAACTAATTTCTTGTTGACGTGGCACTTTATTACAAATCTACACGGTAGTGGAGTTGAGTCTAATGCACAATTAAAAAAAAAAGGAGTAATATCGTATCAAAAACCAAAACTAGTAAAAGGGGCCGCCAAGTTCCTAATGGTCCGGCCCTTCAAAGGAGTGATATCAACACACCAAAACATTCGCCAACTTAATCGCACCGAATAGTACTTTGGACGTTAAATGAAAACTTGAACATTGCTACCGAAAGTAGCCATGTTCTAGTTTTCATTTAACCTTCGAATTATTAAGCGGTGCAATTAACTTGGCAAATGTTTTGGTGTGTTGATATCACTCCTTTGAAGGGCCAAACCATTCGGAGGGCGCATAAGTACGAAAATATTGTTATAACCATTGTTAGTATTGTCGGCATCGTCTCTCATTGGAAGGCCAAAGTTCGGACAATATCAACGTGTATACTGACGTGCGTGCCTAGACACACACTAGTGTAGCACGATAAATCTAAACAACGTTGCAAAGAAACTGTATTCACGTCCAATTAACGAAAAATAAACCAACTGTAAAAACAAAGCAAAATAAACAAAGCCAAAAACTGGTAAAGAGGCTACCAAGTTGAGAGTGGTTCGGCCCTTCAAAGGAGTGATATCAACACACCAAAACTAAACAAAAACAAATTACAACAGAATTAAAACCTCGCGGCCCCTTTTTTGGCAGCCCCTTTTACCAGTTTTGGTTTTTGATCTGATTAAAGTAACAACAGGTAAATTACACTGAAGTAATTTGTAAAGTAAATTGCAATGGTTTAATTACAGAGGTAATTGGTGAGAGAACTTACAAATTATGATTTCCTGGGCAGTTATTGTTAAATTTACAGGTGCAGTTTTCAAATTGCAAGTGAATTATAGCAATTTAAAAAATGATTAAAATTGCAAGTGTGTGATTTCAAGTGATTAACTGAAAGAATTACTATTTTGCAAGTAGGCATCTTTCAAAATGTAACTGTTAACTTAGCAATTAAAGTAATTAGTGTAGGTGGGAAATTAAATTCATTTATGGATTTTTTTGATTACCTAATTAATATTTTGAATCTATGAGTAGTGAAGACGAAAATATAAGACGAAAGTAAGATTTCAAACATGATTCACTAAAGAAAACAGCGAACGAGTATAAACGAAGTTTCAACATCACTCTCGAAGTGGAAGATCCTGTTGTTGTAGATAACAGTGATTTTGAAGACGCCTCTGACATACTACTCATGCTTACTGGTCCTCCCCAACCCACTGCAGGTGCTCAAGCGGTTAAAAATATAAAAACATTCTCACCCCTGGTATTCTGGCGCAGTAACACTTACTTTTCATGGTACAACCGATTTTTTTATTAACCTGAGACCTTTCATAGCAAAAAAACAACAAAACTAAAATGTTTTCAGCATTAATTTACCCAGAGAGAACCACTTGTCATGGGTGCATTACGGCTAGAGGCATTCAATCTGTGTATTAGCCATTTTACCATTAAATAAAAAAGAACTAAGCAAGAGAAAGAAAGCGTCACACCTAAATCTTGTTACTTTGTTTCGGGGTGAGAACTGACCAACCCCGCAGGTGCTGATCTCCGGCTTGGCCATGCATCCAGTAAGTGAGGCGTGGAAGTGTCTCTGCTGGCACGCTTTGGATCAACGCAAGCAGTGGTGTAGTGGCAAAAAATAAAGTGGAGAAGCTGTAGGAGGCGACTGGCAACCCTGGCAAGGGATAATGCGGTGACACAGGGGGGTTAGCTCCCAAATTCCTAAATAGAAATGCTTAATATTTACGTAGCAATTGGCGGTGAAAATGATACGGAACAAAAGTATCATTTTTTATCATTACAATTCGTTTGTTAAAGACTGTTAATAGTGCTGCTAAAAATAAACGGAAATTTCGTACTGACTATTGTTCAGGTCTCAATAAAACGCATGCATTACTATTATTAATACATTTGTTGCAGAAATTAATCGTAAAAGTAATGTAACAAGCAGCGGCGGCGAGGGCAATGTATGGAAGAGTGGAACCAAATAAACCTGTGTGGCGAACGGGTAGTTTGATTAAATACGCGACTCACATTTCTGATAACATGATGTGCAACAATAGAGTAGCCAGAAAGCACGTCATCTTGAATTGCTGAATGCTGATAGTGGTTCCAACAATACAGATGTTGCGGTTCCAGCGCGCGGTCCACCAGAAAAGAAGTGACGGTGCGGCGCTCCATCTGGAAAAACAGTGAGGGAGCGTCGCTCCTGTGCGCTTCTGCACGACTACACCGCTGAACACAAGTGTTGAACATGTGACTAGTTAACAGTCCAACTGCTATCCCCGAGCTGTAGTAGGCGGCTACTCAGCCGATTTCAACCTGATGAAGTTTAAAGGGTCATCCGTAGTAGTGAAAAGTATACGACGATAAACAGAGTATGTGTTTTATTTACAATCGAGTCCGCTTCAGGCGTTGTGTAGAAATAATGCTCAGTTTATACCACGCTTTATTACATTTTTCTCCATGATTTTATCCAAAAGCAGTCATGACCTTGACCCTCGTGACCTTTAGGAGGGTTAGGGGCGCCTACGTTAAAAAATCACCCCTATCACCCGTAAAATTTACACGAAATTTGGTTGAATTTACATGGATTTTGATTCTGCTGCGACTTTGACCTGGGGAGGAGGGGGGCTGACATCACGTCCGGTGATCTTAAAGGAGTGAGGTCACTTCCGGTGACCTTGGGACTGTAACCTTGACACTATTGACCTTGACTGACCTTGGTGTCTGTCTGTGTGTGTCTCTTAATATAGCCTTTTCCCCTACTGACTTAATAATAACTAGAGGAAGCGCACGGGACCGGTCATGAATTAAGTTTACAGATCCACTCTCCCCCCCCCCCTCCCGGCCCCACTACCACTCCCCACTCCCAACCCCCTCACTCCCACTCCCCACTCCCAACCCCCTCTCTCCCACTCCCCACTCCCAACCCCCTCTCTCCCACTCCCCACTCCCAACTCCCCACTCCCATTCCCAACTCCCCACTCCCACTCCCATTTTCGCACACCGTAGCTTATTTTGATTTAAAACTATACGCATTTAGCTGAAACATGGATTCTTTCATTTTACCAATCAACAATCAACGGTTTGGACGATAGTTTTCAATCGCCAGGAATTGTTAGGCACCGTAGCAAAGACATTACACGTGCACGAAAACAATGAGAAGCGATTAAAGTGATTGTTGTTCTTCCGGTTTTCCTTTAACTTTCCTTTTCCTTTTATCAGCTCAGCCGGGATCCAGAATTATTATGTAGATAATAGCTTTAATCAAGTACAGGCATATAAATACATACAAGTACTGGCACAAATTCCATTTCAGACTTGTTTGTGCAAGCTGTTTACATGTCATAAATATTTTGTTATGTTACTATAGGTTTCTTATTATTAGGATATTTACATAGAATTTTTTACATTTCATAACTTATTTATAAAAAAAAAAACACATCTCACTTACATTATTTTAACAATTTTAAAATTTTTATTTATAGTTTATTTAAGTTAATTTAATCCATTAATATCTTATATTTGTTCTATTCATATATCATATGTTACGTAAATGCTGCTTATTGTGATTTTATTAACCACTTTTTTAATTTCATGCTGCATTTCACCGTTGTTTTGTATTTGTCGTAGTTCTTGTGGAATTATTTAAGTGTAAGGGTACCAGATATTTCGTATTCCTTTTTCCATACGAGTTTCTCCATATTAGTTTTTATACCAGGTATTATTTTTTTCTCATATTTCTGTTTACCATAAGTATTTTATGTTCATCTTTGTAATAGTTCTTTTAATAATGTCCCATTTTAATGATGTGTCAATTTTCATTAGTTCAACTTTTTTATATAACTCATCAGTCTACTGTATTTCATTGTTTCTGAAAAGTACTTTCATTGCTTTGTTAGTTAATTTTTGTACTTGTGCCATGTTGCTTTTTGATGTGGATCCATACACACTGAGCCCATAATTTATGTTTGACATTATCAATGGATGAAAAATCATCTTCTTATTTTTTGTACTCAGTATATTCTTTAGGTTGTATAATGCTGGGATCATTCTCCTTAGTTTTTGTGTAAGTAATAATAATAGAGTTTGTTGCTGAGACAAACAGGTCTGAAAAGGATTCGAAGGTACTAATACACAGTCTAGATTCAGCGTTACTCAGCAATTTATTGCGCAGTACTATGGACTCATAAAAAAAATGGAGACCTCAAATGAATTTAAAATAATTTAAAGCTCTTAACAGAGGAGGCAGATACTGTTTCTTCAGTCAGTGAATTCCACACTGGGACAACCCTCATGGCAAAGAATTTTTGTCTGCCATAAAGCCTTGCTTTTTGCACAGTCAGTTTGTAGCTGTTGCCCCTTGTCCATGTTATAGAACTAACTGCAAAGAATGGTAGGTCAATTGTCAGTCAACAATGGTGAACACTAAACGTTAACAAAAGATCTGCCTGCCGTCTGTGGAGTTCTAAAGAGTCGAAGTGTTTTAGACATACCCAGTATGGCAATTCCCGCATACCTGGTAAAGGTTTTATAATATGTCTCTAATTTAATTCGAGGTGGTCGATATCCGTAAAGAGATATGGGAACCAAATTCGGCTTGCGTACTCCAAAAGTGGACGAACGTACACATTGAAAGCACATATCTTGGTGTAGATATTTCCCGAGCTGAAGAAACGTTGGACTATGGCTGATCTGTGGCTTGCTGCCAACACAACATGGCTACTGTGCACTGATGACCTCATGTCGGACGTAACCCATACCCCTAAATCTTTCACGTTGTTATTACTTAGGTAGTTTTTCAGTATTTTTTATGGTTTCCGCAAAAGTAGGACTTTGACTGCCAACATAGTAAAATGGTCCAATATGTGGCAACTACCGATTGCTCCCCAGAAGTACTGTGTTTTCTATGTTAGCCGCACAAATACTGGCTTTAAATACGGTCTTATACCGGGGGAAATACTTCCCGAAACTATAAAAATAAAGGATCTTGGGATTTGGCTGTCACACGATCTGAAGTCCACTGTCGAAATATCGTCAACTTGGCACGTCAAAGAGCTGCTATGATTAAGAAAATATTTACTTCAGTCGATCACAAAGCTTTGATCTGGGCTTTCAAAGTCTATGTTAGACCCATTCTCGAATATGCAAGTCCTGTTTGGTCTCCTCACCTCTTACAGGATATCGACATCATTGAATCCGTGCAGAGACACTTTATTAAATCACTTAGTGGTCTAAAAAACAAAACTTTTTAGCTCTAGATTCGATGGAGTTACGTCGACTTCGTGTATATTTGCATTTGACACTGTTCTCTCTTTTGCACAATTTAGCAGATTTTGATTACTCTTTTTTCTTTGAATTACGTCTCGTGGACAGGACTCGTGGCCATGCCTATAAGTTCATGGTAAACAAAGCTAACTGTGATACTCGCAAGTATTTTTGGACAAACAGAGTTGTCGTACCATGGAATTCCCTTCCGTATGAGGTGATCAAGGCACCTAATTTACTTACTTTTAAAAGTATAGGCTGTCCAGATGTGACCTAAAAAGGGCTTTTTAATGCGCTTTAAAGTTCACTGCTTTTAACTATGTTTGTATGGTTTTTAAATGTTTAATATGTTTAATGTTATTTTATTTTTAGTTTACTTCTTTGTTGCCTTCTTACTGTGTTTTATTTATTATTATTAAGCACATGTTGATTGACTCCAGTTACTTTCTAACTGTTCAGTGTTTTTTTTTTGTTTTGTTTTTTTATTCTG
Organism: Lithobius niger; assembly: GCA_023313725.1. NCBI lineage: Eukaryota > Metazoa > Arthropoda > Chilopoda > Lithobiomorpha > Lithobiidae > Lithobius > Lithobius niger. The sequence continues at coordinate 18,769 of JAHWFP010208594.1, read as the reverse complement.
TGATCTCAATTGGCCTGACCTGCAATGTTATTTTGTATTTTATTGATTCCCTTTAAAAGTTTTAAGTTCGGCTGGGAGTCAGTGGACTGCAATGGGTCCTTCCCACTCAAGTTGCTTATGTATCAAGTTATTTATTTATTATAAAAATTCTTACACTTGGCGACTGAGATTGAAAGCTGCTAGTTACTCGCCCAACCGAACAAATAGTCAATTTCAGGCTTCAGTGACAAATTTTCCTTGGTTGTTACATTAAAACCTTGGTTGAAACTGAAGTCGCCTGCAAACTTTTGTTGAGGTTCACTTGCTGTCCAAATCATTTGAAAATAACAGCAAAGGTCCAAGTATGAAGCCCTGCGGTGTTTATCACGTCTGTACTGGGTGACTTGGGTAAGGTCATTGCCGCTTTTTGAGGGGTGCCGGTGATGAATGCTTCGTTCGAATTTAAACGTTGCTGTGGGTCACAAAAACCGTTTTTGGAGTTTGTAAGCAATATTTTGTGGACCACCGACGCAAATGGTTTTCGGAAATCAAACAAAATTACATCCAAAGAAATGCCCTGGCCCAGTGCATCAGACCACTTGTCTAAAGATATAACTGAAGTTGGAGTACGGAAGAGCGCAACCAGGCCGCCAATGACCTAGCTATCGACGCGTCATAAAACCTCAACCCCCTCCCCTCCCCAGGCCGAAAACCGAACTGGTCGTTCATATTAACTGTTGCAACATACATCATCATCAATTCCCCCCCCCCCATTATTCTACATATTACAACAGTAAATGCTTTGGCTGAAAGTTGGGACATATATTTGCGGCAGTCCAAAATTTCCCCGTTTTCCAGAAAGCAAAGGTTAACATTAATCTGTTAGCAAATTTCTTTGTAAAAATACGAAGAAAATCCCTCTGGACTCACATCACGACTAGGCTTAAAACTTTTTTAAAACAGAAATAACCAGATTTGAAGTAAATATTACATTTGACATTTTTTTATTTCATTTTAGGATGCGTTTACTGCTATAGCTGTAGAAATAATGCCGTTATCGACAATGCCATTATTTGAAAAACAAGAACTTAATATCCTCGGCCTTAGCAACGGTGTCTGTGTTGTAGCTATTTAAGCCTTTTAACCTTTAAAGGTGAAATACAATGAGAGACATCCGTCTGTTGCCGCAAATAACGGAAAATTAAAATTGCTCGTTCATGGAACTCCTGCCAATTTTTTTAACATTTGTGGAATTACGGCTTTCGTTGCGCACCAAAAGATTTGTGGCTGAGCGATCACATTTGTAGCGATGCCACAGGTTTACCATCTTATAGGCGACCTTTACGATGTTTCTTGGGAAAAATCAACTAGATGGTTCTCAAAATTTAGCTCCCTCCTGATAATCTACTATAAATAAGTTCCAAGCTTCGTCAGTACAACCCGTATTTTTAAGATGGAAATACCAGCCAATCAAAGCCAAATGTATACCATTTTCTAAAAGTAGGGCACCCCTACCCCCGCCCCCCCCCCTTATACGGCCGGTTTTACACAGCATTGTTGTGATTTCTCGTTTGCAAGATAATACTGTAATCCCCGTTAGCAGTTGCCCAAGCTTTCATTAGATTTAGTTACACCCAGTGTAACTCGTTTGCATGAAAATATTGTGACTGGAAAAAAAAACATGACGTCATCAGTATTGTGTATCTTTGTTGAAAACACAGTTCGAGTCTATACAACTAAGATAATAATATTTGTTTGTTTGTGTGTCCCCAGATTACCGAGATTCCCACTCTTAATTCTTATTTCTATTGTTCGTGTGTCCGCAGTGGGAATCTCGATAATCTTTTTTTTCCTTTTGTTTGTTTGTATCGCTGTCAAACGGAATTCCCTGTATAATGTATGACGGAATTGTCTGTACAAGTAATGTTTCGAACTGTGTTTTCAACAAAGAGACACAGTACTGATGACGTCACAATATTTTTTATGCAAACGGGATCTAGACCTCTTTGTCTCTTAATCCTTGATCAAACTAAATCTAACGAAAGCTTGGGCGACTGCTAATAGGAAATCACAGCATTTTAATGCAAATGTGAAATCACAAGAATGCTCTATAAAAACCGGCAATATACTGGAGGCTGCCCCAGTAGTTACTTATACAGACAATTCTAATAAAACTCGACTTTCAAAATCCGCTTGTTTTCAATGGTCCTGGTGCCTACTGGCAAGTCTAGCAAGTCCCATGTTCCGTTTGCAATTAGTAACCCAAATTCGTCATTCAATGACAAATTATTTTCCAGTTATTCACATCTGGTCTTGATAGAGCTTCTTCTATTGTATTTTAGTGCCAATGGGGTCGAGAGAAACACTTGCCTCTCCTCTTCATTTGACAGTGACAGCAGAGTCATCTTGATCTGAAACATCCTGTTGATTGGTGATATTCGAATTCGTTGCTTCAAATCGGAGGCAATGATCTTCTAGACGACTGATAACTTCATCCTTTGTTTAAAGAAAATACACTGTTGTGTAACGACTGTGTCCGTCTATGAACGTGGTGTAATATTGGCTACCTTCCATTCATTGTTTGTAGTCGAGTATTTTGCGTATTATCACTTCATATTGCTCGTCTTCCTCCTTGCCAAGTCTTCTGGATTGGTTCTGGGTTGCTGCACATTGTCCTTTTGCGACCGACCACACCGCATCTGTAGCCCTTGATACCACTCATAAACTGTGGTTTTCCAGTTGGCTAGCAAAGGCGTTAGCATTGGAAATGGGCCAGCAAAAGTCGAATAAACAATACTTAACCAATCAGTTGTTGCCCCAGAGTTTATCGTTTTGAAAAGTTTGTGTTTACTGTTTCCCTGCAGACACGTAGAGCAGGAGTTATATTTCGTTTTTATTGCCCCTGTAGTACAAAAAACAATGTGATTGACTTTTAGCATATCTTTAAATGTAGATGTGACTTTTTGCATAAACCTGTTATATCACAGCGAAGTATTTCCTGTTAGTTCTTTCTTATTTGGCAAGACATTTGTAATATCAACTTGAAATGTTTTTAAGTTGTACAATTTGGGCACATTACCTAATTTATTTTAAAGCTATCTTGTATAGTTTGCAGCTTAATAGTTACATGTTCTGAAATGCTTGGGCTTTATGTATTAGTTGCATATTATCATTTTAAATGACATTTACTGGACTACTGGTTATTTTTAGGTTAAATATTATGAATGCACTGTGTATAGTTGCCAATCTTGTTTTCGAAGGCTTACGAAAAATTCAGCAGCAGTTGTCTTGAAATACGATTCTAAAAGAAGATTATACTGCTTGACTGATCGAGAAAAGATTTACATTGCATTCTCGTATGTAGAGGGCTCTAAGTAAAGTTATATAGATACTATTTATGCTCATTTTAGTCTTCTGTACAGCGTACCGGCTGAGAAGACTATTGCAACGACTTTGTCCGTCCGTCCGTCCGTCGCTTTTTTTCAACTTTGCAACGGTACCAGAAATTGACGACCACTGTTTACAACGTTCGATTCAGTGTCAAAAGTTAGTTAAATAACACGGCAAATTAAAACATTGTTGCCTCCTTATAGCTAATAGACTTCTTCGACGTAACTAAACTAAATAATAACATTTCATCGTCGAATTGAAATCCTAAAGATTTGTGTTAACGCAGCCGTAAAAACAAAAACATTTTAGCTTCGTTTAAGAGTCTTGTCGCATTATTGCATGAATGAATAGGCTTACGATCGAACCAAATTCTCCATTAGGCCTATCTGCTACTTATGAAACCAAAACTGCCGTTAAAAAAATTAGGCCTCAAAAATGAAAATTAGATCTAAAATCACGTTACCATGGCAACGTCTATAGTTGCTACGAGTCGCTGCTGCAGCGTTCCTTCTGTCCCTTCCCTACTACCACTGATCTATATTAGGCTACGTTGCGCATTACGCTGTAACACTGTAACTGTGTGCGCGGAGGCATACCGTGTTGCAAAAATGAATAGGCTTACTGTATCCAAATCTCCGTCAGTTGCTACTTACGAAATTAAAGTTGTAAATTAGGCCTAAACGCTGACAATTATGCCTAAAACGTAAAATAAGCTTAAAAGCTAACACATTTGTAACGGGCAATTCTGTTACTGTTACTGTTACGGTTACTGTTTTTAGATTATATAATAGAGATAGCTGTTGTAGTGCATGATAGAGGTGTGCGCCTCAACATTGGAAGTGGAGGAACTGTACAGAAGACCAATGCGACTAGATAGTCGCTGTAGCCCCTTGTTTACTTCAGCTTCAGTTTTACTTTTACGGGGTTCCCCTTGGTTGTCTACTAATATATTTTCTTCTTCCACGGTGTACATTTTAGAAAACCAGTCTTTGTTACGTGCGCAATGTCTTCCTGAACTTGAATCAATTCTTAATGCCTCTCTTAAACTCTACCCATGTTTGTCGGATGCTAATGCTTTTATCTCGACATATTTTGCGTGTGTGAAACGAGTCACATTTTGCTTGATTTGATTTGTTCGCAGTCTGGTGTTTTGCGTATTACCACTTCATCTTGCTCTTCCTCATCCTTGTCGAGTGTCCAGGATTGGTGCTGGTTACACATTGTACTTTTATTACCGACCACACCGCTTCTGTAGCATTGGATATCACTCACAAATATTGGTGTTCTAGTCAGCTGGCAAAGATGTTGGCTTATATGAAAAAGGTAGGGGACCAAGATAACTTCTGATTAAATTATCATATGACGATGATAACTCCTAGTATTACGCTCGGGCTGTTTCTATTCATTAATACCATAGCCAGTTTCCGTTATCTGTTCAAATTATCACCAGTACTTATGCTCTTGAATTCATGCTGTTTTTTTCTTAGGTGTAGATTATTCAAAATATTTGAGGGTTCGTATATTTGTTTCAAATGTTTCCAAATTGCTGATGTTTCCTTCAAATCTTTGGAAATTTTCACTAAGCTTGCGAGTATACATATGAACGACATTATTAACCCGTGGCCTTTTTATTTTGTTTGAAAGCGTCCATTGATTAAGAAGTTTATCTTCTGTTGCAGGTTTTGCTTTTTCTGTCGTTAGTAAATTCCACATGGATGACCCTTAGAAGGGCTACTACCCAACTTGACCATAATGAAAGGTTTTTCCCTACTAGCAAATGAGTATGCTGTATCATAGCCATCTTGGTTGAGTACACCATTTTAAATTTTCGTTTACTTAAGACCTTAAGATTTAAGTGTGGCAAGATTCCTTTGAATTAATCTTGCCAAATCTATCTTCTTAATTTTTGTCTTTAAATCATGCCATTTTTTGAGGGTGCAGCTGGCTACTTCCCATAAACCGTACTGCTTGAACATTTTGCTTTCCAAGGCATACGTTGAAGTCTTGACGTCCGAAATGCTGTTTCATCTCCATCTTTCCATCTCTCTGAAAGCGACTTTGTTAAAGCGTGACTATCGTGAATTACACCAAGACGGAGTACAGTAGACAGGTAAACTTCAAACAGTTGTATTATCTGGACTAGTAAGTTACATTTTAACAGAAACTTTCAAATAATAACGAGAAATATAGAGCAGTGACATTTGCGCCATATTGGCTTCAAGAATGGGTTTTGGCGGGCATAACTACAAGGTGCACTACGTAAAAATGGAGGGGAACAACAACGGAAGAGCGGATTTCTTAGGCTTAAAAAAACGTTGTTTTCTCCAACAACAAAAATCGCGCGTTTTAGGTCTAAGAAATCACTCTTCACAGCATCGGCTTCAGTATGACGCACTTCTGTTTCTCTCCGCAGTGCCCCTTGCAGCTAACCCATTAATGCTCCAGCATAGAGTTATATACAATAATACTACGTCGTGTCACTGCTCTAATACACCATCGATGTGACCGATGTCTCTGGCTAGGGTGAAGTGAGGTTAACGTCCATCGGCTTCTCATTTTACCAACTGGTCGTACATAGTTACCGTTTCTTGCAAGTTCAGTTTTGGCCATCCAGAAATGTCTAGATCGTTCTAGATTGTGGAAGTCTTTAACTGCCCATGTGCAGAGTAAATCGACTTCCTCAAATGCTAACATAATATACTAATATATACTCATGGAAATGTCAGTGGTTATGCAGCAGCAGTCCCATAGTATGACATGAAAAGTACACTGTACTCTGGATAGCACTACACAAGCCAAAAACAGCATTTTCGACGTTATTTTGGCCACCGTTTTGGACGCCATTTTTGGATTTTTATCAACTGGTATAAAACTAATACGTGCGTCGTTCGACCGTATGTTAAAGAATATTCCAATCAAATTTCATTTGAATCGGCTCATGCACTTGGCCATAAGTGTGGCGCAATGCAGAAAAACCGACAAACAGCAGGATAAAATGCCAAATCGTGGAGTTTAAACAGTAACTCGTCCGCTTCACCGACTCGATTTATAATGTGTGGCACTGTTTGGCTGTGTTTAGATAATCAAGTTCTGTGCTTTTTGTATTTAAACTGAAAGCGGAATTAACGAGAATTAGATAAACACATAATCGCACGCATACCTCACACACTCGCCTAATTTTTGTTCGCGTAATATTTCCATTCATCACCCTAATGATGATAAAGATTATTTTTTTTTTTTCATTTTTCAGCGATGTCGTTTAGTCACGTAACAGTAATACGACACATGCAGGCATAATTATTAGCTTACCTACCGTGGTTAAAAGTAAAAAAAGGTAAAAAAAAGACATATACCACACATATAGACACGCACGCACATTTACATGTATAACACACATATATACGCACATGAAACAAAACGAAAACCTAAACTAACAAACGCATACAAAACAGATGCCATAAACAGCAAAACGCCTACAAAAATTAAAAGATAAAAAAAAATACATACACAATATAAATACGCAATTACTCAGACGAACTTGAACTAATACAGAAACCTTCAAACACAAACGCAGGCAAAAAGCTGCCTTAGTTAGAAGGCTGCATTCTTCACAAATTATAAATGCACTCAAACTAGACACATAGCCACTCACACGAAACAGACTTAAAATATAAAACATCAAACACAAGACTACAGTTACTATAAAAAAAAGTCAGTATAATACACAAATTACGCGCCCATGCACAAACACACACACGCATTAAACTTTTCAAACATAAACTGCGTTCACTTTCTGACATACCCATTGAGAAAAAAAACAGCCCTCGTTCCCTGGAATTGGCGTTCAAAATATAGTTAGTTGCGTTCGAGTGAACTCTAATCCGTTTTTATTTGTGTACCTTCACAGCTGTGAGTATGGGGATACGAGCTCTAATGCTGGTTTTTTTCTAAACAGCGATGCCGTTTTTTGTTAACTAAGGATTTTAAGGGTTACAGCGCTCCACTCAGTGAATATTTTAGTGCAAAATACATGCAAAAGAAGGGAATTTTTAAAAAGCTTGGTTTTCATGTTATCATTGCTCGGCTGGTGAGGATGCTGTGCTGTTGGGCCAAGGCTAGAACGGTCTAATTTCAGTATATTATATACAAATTAAAAACGTGAGTGAAGCGCCTCATTTGGTCAACGCTAGACTATACGCTTCAAACGCTTCATTCATTGCGGTCCGTGCTTGGTCAAGAAGGACGGTCTACTTACCTGCTAACGTGTACTTTTAATTCCGAAAGTGCGCCGACCTTTTGCAGCGGCGATCGCAGCTCCAGTTAGACTTTCCTGTAGCCACAAGAATAATGGCGAGTAACGAGAGTGAAACGAGAGCAAAATGAGGTAGCATTTGATGAGTTACGGTTTCCCGTTGTGTGTCGATGTTTACATTTCGTGTTCGGGCATGTGCATTGTGCAAGGCGATTTTAGCCCCCACCTTGAGCAGTCGGTGGCACTGCCAGTCACCTAACAGTTTCCGGAGAACGTGCTTTTCACGGCAGCTGCGGTGAGTGGATCGTCTTTCTCGTCCAAGATTCATTCTATTATTTACCCAATGAGTCGTCTCTTTTTGGAACTCTCTCCCTAAACAAGTCATTGCTGCCCCTCTTTTTTTATTTTTTTCCCAGTGAGGGTGGAAGAGTTGGATGCTTTTGTGTTAGCCGTTTGCTTGTGATTTCAACATTTTACTTTACAAAATAAGTTATTTACCTCTCTGGCTGTGACATTCAGAGCACACTTACCGACGAACGCTACAAAGTTACAAATGTCACATCATTGTTTACCGCACGTGTCAACTATCCAACGTTTTCAGGTTACAGCGTTGACGTACGAAATGACTGGCACTTCCTACAATAACACTTTGTTCTGTGTTCGGGTTCTTGTATTTATTTCCATACGCCATTTTTTCTTACTTGACTTTTTGAGTATTACTCTTATTATAGTTTTCGTATTATTCTTACATTTAGAAGCAACACGATACTTAAATTCTACGTTTAAGGTCAAACTATTTACTTGTCTCAATTCGCGGAAACTTCAGTGTTTAACATTAAAATCTGATATTTACCGAAAAAGTTCGTGTAAGCTGTAGAAAAGCTGTAAATTTATATCGTCGTTTTTGCGCGAATTTTTTTTTGCAATTCAAAATTGTACAATTCTATCCTTATTGCGTAATATTTTTTTGCATAAAAAACATTCACGATTCAGCACTTAGTTCCTTCTTTAAATTAGCTACTAAAAACAAAATAGTTCATGCTGCGTGATTTTATAGTTCGTTCCAAAATTTTGTTTGCAAGCACGTGACGTTCTTTCTCTGCATCTCAACCATGTTGGCGGGATCCACGGAAATTTATTCAAATATAGGCATATTTGTGAATAAAGAAAGAAATCACAAGGTAAAGGGTAAATGAAATAAGCAGTCTGCAGTGAAGACTGACCTTGTGAGGATACACAATACACTAGTCTGAGAATGAAAGAAAAGACAACTGCCCCGACTGGGACTCGCACCCAGGACATCCCGTTTACTAACCGGGCGCTCTAACCACTGCGCTACCGGGGCCGGTACTGGCTACAGGCTCCAGCCGAGCTAAGTAGATGTTCAATCTTTCTCAGTGGTGACCTAAAGATGACAAACAAACATACAAGGACGGAAAGCAACTTTGATTCATGGCCGCCACACTAGAATGTTCCTATGCTGGAAGTGCAACAGATCATAGGGTAGTTCTGTATACTTTGTTCCACATTATGTTTTCAGAAAACTGACTGTATGACGCCACGTTTTCTTCCACTACGAGTGCAAAAAATCCGTAACCATCCTATTCCTAAACTCTGACAGTAACTTTGTTGAGTCTACAAGTGTGATTTCACATGTTTTTGCACTTTTATATAGTGCAAGGAAACGAGTCGTCATCCAGTCAGTTTTCTGAAAACATAATGGGGAACAAAGTATAGCTGTGATTGCCTGCTTTAAATTAGTGTAATAAAGAAAGGTGGCATTGAAGAATATGCATTGAAAATAAAGCCAGACAGTGACAACAATTCAAGAAAAATGTGACACTTTGGAAAGTAAAATTCCGTTGTAAGGCAATGAAGTAACAGAAATTATCAGACATGCGGAAATTAAGCCATGGCTGGCAGTGGTGTAGTGGACAGAAGCACCATTAAAAAAAAATTCCACGACGTGGATGTGCTTCCGAAGTCAAGCACATTACTTCACAAGCAAACACCTGTGGATTTTTCCTCCGTCTTTATTTTGACTATAGCCACATCGCTCGTTTTGCTCGCTCCGTTAGCGTCGTCTCGATTCGCTCGAGGAGGCTTACATGAAGTAACTATGATGTCATGAACAGACATCATCAGGGTAAAAAAAAAACTTTGACGTTATTTTTGCAGATTTTTTCGCGTTGAGGGTCATAATATCAAGTTACAGCGATGAAAAGGGGCCTAACCAAAGCGCAATATAATTATCTTTTAAGTTCGTTTGGTCCATGTTTGTAGGTGCCTTAGTTCCAGAGGAGTAGAGGTACAAACACGTACGCACGCACATCATACGTTTTTAATGATGTAGATATAGTATATCCATTACATTTTTTAATTTATTGACGTTTCAGATGTCGAAATAAGTCCAGTAATACTGATTTAAGGAAGGAACTAAGGAAAGTTAATTCTGCTAAAGAATAGGAAATCTGAAAGGAAACAAAATGCTACCAACATTGATTCCACAATAAAAATGGCTAAGCAAGTAAAAGGCAAAAAGTTAAAAGTAAGCAACAACGTTAGCTGCAACCCACCAATCCTTTTCAAAAGTATAGTAAAAACATAATTGTAGCATAGTCAATAAAGCATTATTCAGTGTCGAACTAGAGAAAGGTCATAAACTAAAAGGAGTTTTTAAAAGCACAAAGAGAATTTGCCTCAACAACTCGACCGGGCAAGGGATTCCAGTTTGTCACAACATCAGCGGCAAAGAAGTACGTACTGTAATTGGCGGAGCGCAGCTTAGCCATAATAACCATCAAATTGCAAAATATTCGTTGGTTTTTTGGTTGGTTGCACTTTTGTAATCGAATTGGAATGAAATTCCCTACATCGCTTTTAACTCCAAAATGTATTGTTGAGCAAGAATTTGCCGTAAATCGACCAATTATTACGGATAATGTGGCACAGTCTCTCGATTCTTTCTCTAGAGTATAGCTGGCATGGTGTGGAGCCCAAGAAATATTTCCAGCATCATCCGTGGTGATTAATGTTGACCTGTCTGACATGATTCAGCCAGTTGTATTCTGTCTTCATGGCCAGCGGGGCTGTGAATAACATTGTCGGCTTACTAGCGTAAATATGTAGTACCAACATACATAACAACGAGCATACTTAATTGTTTTGTATACTTAATAGGCAAATTTAATACGTTTTTGATACCTTTTTTCTTAGTTCCACAATAAAATTGTGTGTTTCAAAAAATCTTTAATTACAGTAGTTCCACGTAATTCCTTGCCCCAGTAAGCATTTTTAATATAGCTACCAAAATCAGGATTGTAGGCAAATTACATGCAAAGATATCTAATAATATCCATTTGCATTCGGCCATTTTGAAAAATGGCTGCCATTTTTGCCAGACGCCATTGATGTCAGATGGCATTGATTTCAGATAAATGTCCACTTAATGCCTTGCTCCAATAAGTATGTTTAGTATAGCCACCAAAATCAGGATTGTGAGTCGATTACAGGCAAAGATATCTAATAACATTCATTTGTGGTCGGCCATTTTTAAAATAAAAATGGCTGCCAGATACCATTGACGTCAGATGTCACTGATTTCAGATAAAAGTCCGGGTAGTTCCTTGCCCCAGTAAGCATGTTTAGACATTAAATTCAGTATTGTGATTGGATTATAGGCAAATATATCCAGTAATATTCATTTCCGGTCGGCCATTTCGAAAAATGGCTGCCATTGATGCCACGAGGAAAAATGACGATGGCCCTATACCTAAAATTTGTCATTGGGGCAATTTCATCAAAAATCTTCGCTAATCTTCCTATTACATATGGTTCAAAGCGTCACGCCGATCCATGGGCTCAAATCGAAAAGGCTAAGGTCTCCACCATCACTAAAACCATGAAACTAACGGAAATATAAATTAATTACCATGAATTTGAAACCTAACCATGATAGTATCAAAAAAGAAGAGTTAGAAAGCAAAGAAAGGTACTTCAGGTTATAAATTGAGAGCAACTGCGCTTGAAACAATTTCTCAGCGAAGGAGACTATGCAGTTTGCACTCACACTCGGCAAGTGGGCTCAGCTTGAAAATTCGATTTCGGCCAATATGCGTTACCTACGGCAATTTATACCGATTATGATATTGAACATAGACTAGGAAACAGGCTTTGAGTGACTAAGTGGAGTGAATAGAAATTTATTTTAATTTTGTATTATTAAAGTTGATAGCTTTTGCTGTAAGGTTTGACGTCAACCTCCCATATTAGAGCCAAAATTTCGATGCTCAATTTCTACACTGTCTTTTAATATTTTCCACTCAAAAAATTTAGAATCTAAGCTTTGTTAGACTTGGTGAACATGTGTCTGAACTTTTATTAATTTCCAATTTGTCATATCGGAGATCTCGACTTGAGCTGGGATCGTGATTTTCATCTTTGGCTACTCTTGTTCTTCTTGATACGACACATTTCTACTACACTCTCTACAGATCAAAAACATTTTGTCCTACAAAGCTGGTTCTTAGCTCATTTTGTAAGTATTGCTCCGTAGATATGCTCTTTCCATAATGCCTTTTTTAATTGGTCAAGTGGTTCAGGGGTTAGGGAGAGAGCTCTAAACGACCAGATTGATTGTTTTATATTGTTTTAAACATTGTTATTATGCAACAATGGCAATCAGCAAACACCAGCTGCAAGACGTAGACTGAAGATTTAAAGAGTTTGTTTCCGTATTGGTTTGCACAAATCGTAATTGATAAAGATACAAAACATTAAAACAAGCTAATTTAAACTGCATGGTACGCCAAAGTAGCACGAATTAGAAAACAAAAACGAACTTGTTTGATGCTTAAGGTAAGGCTTAACTGACCCGAAATCAAAACAGCAAAGGAACATAAATAAACTTTCCTGTAAGGTTGCAGATACTGCAGTGTTGCTGTACTGTTTAGTCCACGTGAATCCTTACTGCTATATCCAACCATTATACACGTAAATACAATTAAAACCAGAGCTCAAATTTCGAAACGTTTCATGCCCAAACAAACGACGAATAATATAAGGCTACTTTCTTGGCTAAATTTTGTCAGTGTTCTTCGGTCACGTCGTCTACTTTACGTTCATCACTCTACTGATGATAGATATACCATTTTTCAAGATTTTCAAGCACTTCTCCAGGACATTTGCAGGTTTTCAAAAATTCGTACGGACCCTGAATTACCCTGATGTAAAACATACTAAGACGATTAGTTTTTTTTAAACATTTTCCATCGATATCGTTTAACCAAGTAGGATACACCAATCAGAAATTAGCAGATCTATCGTGTGCAAAAGTAAGAATAATAAAAACATTTGAATGCAGCAGCAAGGTTTCACGTGGAATAAACAGTACAGCAACACTGCAGTATCTGAAACCTTGCAGGAAAGTTTATAGGTGTTCCTGCCCTGTTTTCCCCTTTGGATCATTTAAACCTTTTCTTTAGGCTTAAGGTAAGGTTTAACTGATCCGAAGTCAAAACAGTGGAAGAACACAACTAAACTTTCCTGTAAAGTTTCTTAATACCGCAGTACTGTTTAGTTCACCTTAAACCGCACTGCAGCTGTATTCACTACTCAGAGCTCTGCCTGGTTGCTGGAGATTTGCGGATCTGGTCGAACCCCTGGAAAGGGGATCTTGGCAAAGTCCCTGCCAGGAGTGCCGGCCGGGGTAGCCAGGGTAGCGTGAGAGGCTACCATGCTCCTTCAGCGGCTATAGGAACTATTCCGGCCAATTCTGGACAATCTTTAGGCCCAAACGATGATTGGAGGTATCCTGGTTCAAATCCCCGGGTTGGCTCCTCCCTTTACCAGATATTCTTCTTCTTTAAAAAAAAGTCTGGTAATGTTCAAAATTGAGCCGGTTCAGCCACACGAGCATTAATTTACCTTGGCTGACTTAAGGCTCAAAGAATTTAATATTAAAAAAAAAACATGTTTTTACAGTTTTTCTTTAAAACACGATATGTCAGATTGGTGCATACTACTTTGATGCCTTAAGAATCAAACGACTTCGGTTTTGTTTTCTAATTTATTTTCATTTTAATGACTGCAATACTTGCTAATTTTCCTTAAAAATCTCGGTGCAGTATACACACGGCTAAGTTTGGGCATTTTACCTTTTGGTTTCAAGCTCTTTGCTTGCCTTTTTCACAATTTAGCTTTTTGCATATTTTAAGTAGGCCTGAACTGCGGTTCATTTTAGTTTTAAGAGGCTTTAGTTTGCTTTAGTTTACTTTCTGTTTCGTTATTTGCAGCCTTCTTTCACCATTCCTCGTTTACCAAAAGTAAAAGGCCACGTTAGCCGAAGCTGGTTAAGCTGGCAAAGAGCGTGCAACCACCAATAATGTATTTAATGCAACATGCTCCATTAAAGGCGAGAAGCGAGTAGCGACCGGGGATTTTATTATTAACAAAGTAAAATCTAGTAAGCGAGAAAAATGTGCGTTGCCAATCGTTGCACGAACCCGCCATAAATTACGGCCGTTTATTTTTGGGCTGAGAATTTTTAAGTATGAAATCTAAAGCCTCAAGGGCCGGATTAACAGTGAGGCAAATGAAGCAGCAGTCTCGGGCCCCATGTAGTCTACGGGCCCCCATGACTGCTTAAATATTTAAATTTCGTTGACAAATTGTGATGTCGTCGTTGTATCATGTTTGTTTATGTTAGACTAGCACAACTACCTGGCTTCGCTCGGGTGGAGTAACTTTGCCCATTACTAAACATTTAACCTTAAATTCCAACAAAAAAATGATTCGGTCGCTATCCCAAACGGGAAAAAAATCTTTCAGGCGTGATTAATGTGTAATCCTAAAACAATAGTGAGCTGGGTTCGGTTAATGCAGAAACATGGTCCTCATTTTCAAAACTTTTCATTTACGATAAAAAAAAAGTGATCCTACCCCGCCTACCCAGTGTAGATTGGGGCCCCCGATACAACCTAATGCCTCGGGCGCCAAAATGTCTTAATCCGGCTTTGGCTGCCTCTCACCCGGCACGAGACGAATTTTGTAGTATGAATCAAGGTCGAGTGGAACGGTAGTATACAGGAACGTTGACCCTTCCCCAGCTCATTAAGTCGTTTTCCGGCATCAGTCTGGTTTGGCTTGTGCGCATGTGCGTAAGCTGTCGAGCTGCATTGTGACGTCATTGGCACCAGCAAAATCAAGAGCCAATAGAAAAGCAATACGCACAAAGCTCGGAAGAGACCTCTCTGGTGTGAGTCATCATAAGGGGAGGGGGTGTGGAAGCTCGGGAATTCATACAAGAAAAATTCGATCATCATAGTGAGTCCTACTTACACGCTAGGCCGTAATAGATCCAACGTCTATTGAAGAAGCCTGTAATTATTTTAGGCTGCCTTGGCCAGCACAGGCTAGCAAGGACTTTTCCACTGTCGCCTGTCCACTCATCGACCATAACAGCTTCTTCAGGCAACCAGGCTGAGCACTGTCACCTATCAGCCAGCATGACCACCAACAAAATATTGCTCCTTTACATATACGAAAGGAATGAACTAGGAGTTGACGTCACTTCTTCACTGTTCGTGTTATGTTCCAGAGGTAATATTGTAAAGGAGACAAAATCTCTGCACACTCTCATTATAGTTTAAAGCCTTCAAGCAGAACAGACTGGAAAATCAAAGGGTTCTGAATTCTCTTAATAAAGGGGTGAACGGAAGTCAGTAAAGGATAATGACCGAAAACCGCGGGCATTCCTAAACAATGCCCGAGGGCGCGCAGCGTCCCGAGGGCCATTGTTTAGGAATGCTCAAGGTTTTCGGTCATTATCCGACTTAATGCCCATTACGGCGAAGAGCTCGTTCCCATTGTCGGCTATTGTTGGAAGACGTTCTACGCTTTGAAAGAACGTGGTATTGTTACGGTTTTGAAATAACGGGACATTGTTTTACATTATTGGTAAAGATTCGAAAATAGTTGAACGTGTTGCGGGAAACTAAAATTCTTGGTAGGCTACTGATGGTCAAAATGCCTTATCGTATTCCGTGTTTGTGCTTTTCGATGTGCATGTTTGTGTGTTGCGTGGCAAAAATGAGGACAGAACTTTCACACGAAGACAACAAACTTTGGCTGGTCAAATGAAAATGGGCGACAATACCTTGAATACATATTAAACGTTTCAAAAATAAATCAACGTGGGTTAAAACATATAAAAGGAAAGAAGAAAATAAGCCGAACTGCTATGTGATCTAGGGACGAATTGGTTTGCTAGTTTGAAACCGGGTCATGCTACTCCAAAGGTGGCTCACTGTACTACGTTAATTCTAGTGTATTATTTTTGCTGTTTGGCTTGTTTTCCTCTTTCCTTCATGTAATTTACAGGAATTTGTGCTAATTTATTTAAAACATATAAAAGTGCAACCAAAGAGAGTCAAAGCATTTTCTCTTCCCGACAATCCTTTTCGTTGTCCTGGCAACGTGCACAGACTGTATCAAAATTATTGGCCCGAACATGCAAATACTGAGGTTGTGTATTTTTGCCCCAAAAAGAAATACAGTAATAACATTTTGTATTACAACCGCCCTGTGGGTAAAAATGTTCCGGGCAACATCATCAAAAATGTTGCAACAGATGCCAATTGCTACGTTGGATGGCTAATTAAGCAATCAGAACATTCGTGTCAGCAACAACTTTGTATCGACCCAACGTAGAAGAGCAGCTCATTGTGCAAACAACTCGCCACCGTAATTTGAAATCCTTACAACAGTACAAGAAAAGTAGTCGTGGTGTGCAAGCAAATATCATCGGTATTTTTAACGTCGTATCAAATGTATCAGGCCGGAGTGTTACAAATGAAAACCTGGTCAAACATTTGGTGATTAAAAACTGCAACCATTTTACAATCATTACGTAATCTTTTGTAAATGTACCGGCGTTGTAATGTAGTGCTTTGCTACTTCAAACGTGTTTTTTGTTTTGTTTTGTTAGAATAAGCTGTTTTTCAAACCCCGGGCATTCCCTAGGGAATGCCCGCACTTTTCCCGCCTTCAGATGAAAGTGCGGGTTTTCCCGGCAACAATTGTTTTTACATTGTTGTGTATTGTTTCAGTTGGGCTTTCCTTCGCCGAAAAGGGCATTAAGTAAAGAAATATTGACTATATTTTGCAGAATGTGGCTGACAAAAAATTAAAAAGCGGCTAACAGAGTCGGTGTAGAATATTTTTTTACAGAAATGAAATCAACTTCGTGTAGTTTTTGTTTGTCACTCGTACTTCAAAACATCTAGCACACTTTTATTCACTTGCTACTAAAAGAAAATAATGGAAGCTTCGCCGTTGTACAAAGATTGCCATTGTTACAGAATGCAGGTTAGGGTACGAGAGTCTGTGTGCGCTGTTACATACCTTCTAATGCATCTTCAAAGAATTTATAAGAATCAACAGTCAACATACATACGAGATGCGGCTAAAAAATGCTACAGAGAACCGTCACCGAAGAGTCTTCGGTCGATATATTTACCAGATGTGGCTAATAGCCACAGAGAGGAGCCACAGTTAATATGCTTAGGAGGTGTGGCTGAAGAGCCATAGATAAAAAAAAAAAACCCAGAAGATGCGACTGTAGAGACACAATCAACATACATAAACTTGCAGCTGAAACGCCACAGAGAACCGATCGTACAGAAGTAGCTAAAGATCCATATACCTGGCAGATGTGGATAAAAAGCCACAGAGAACCGATGACACAAATTTGGCTGAGATCCACTGTCACTCAATATATCTAGCAGATTGCTGAAAAGCCACAGAGTCGATGTTGCTGAAGAGCCACAGTCAACCTGCCTTGCAGATGCGGCTAAATAGCCATAGATAATAAATGCAGAAGGTGCGGCTGAACAGCCACAATCAATATCTCTAGCAGATGAACCTGAAAACTCACTGAGAACCGACAGAACAGATGTTGCTGAACCTTGCAGATGAGGTTGAAGAGCCACAGATAAAAATGCAGAAGGTGCGGCTGAAGACCCACAATCAATATATCTAGCCGATAGACGTAAAAAAGTGCACAGGACCGATCCTACAGATATGACTGAATATCCAGTCAATATACCTAGCAGAGGCAGCCTGAAGAGCCACAGATCGTAAACGCACAAAGTGTAGCTTTTAAGAGCCACAACCAATGTACCTATCAGGAGCAAATGAAAAAAGACAAGAACTCCCACAGATGCAACTGAAGAGCCACAGATATACCTATCTAGCAGATGCGGCAGAACTGATCATACATCTGTGGCCGAAGGTAAACATCCATAGACAGAATACCCAGCAGAAATGGCTGAAAAGACATGGAACCGGTTGCACAGATGCGGCTGAGAGCTACTGTCAATATTCCGAGCAGATGAGGGTGAAAAACCACAGGGAACCGATCGTCCCATACGGCTGAAGAGCTACCATCGACATGCGTAGCTGAAAAGCTACAGAGAACTGACCGCATATATGTGGTTGAAGAGCCACAGTTAATATACCCAGCAAATGTGGCTGAAAAGGCGCAGAGTCGAAGCTGAAGAGCCTCGGAGATCAAATTTAGCTAAAATGATGCAGCTGAACCGATAAAAAAGCTGATCGCAGTCTTACGAGTATGCAAAGAACATATTTTTTTCCCAACAAATCAGCCCTAAGTTCACCAGAATATATTAACAATGAACATACTTTTTCGATTTTTTTGTCTGTCTGTTAAATCGAATTCTTACCACTACATTAAATTACTAACACAATTTAAAGTTAGTTGGTATTGATTATCTGTTATAAAATAACTCAGAGCCGATGAATAAACTGCTTCAACATTTTTAACTCAGATAACCGCCTCTTACACAACTGGACAAAGTGCAAGATTTTATTCGATACCACTGAGGCCAAGCACCATTCACTAAAAATAAGGTTTCACCTCCAGTTTTTAGCTACTACATTTCCACTACAGCCAGAAACGACTTAG
>JAHWFP010208593.1:0-33304 GCA_023313725.1 Lithobius niger | reverse complement strand
ACTTTGTTGTGGTTCCGCTCTTTATTATTTGCACCCATCACTGATGTTGGAAAGTCCCCATCCTTCGAAACGCCAAAATATCACCTTCAGTGTGATAACACATAACACTGAACCAAAACTAGAACCAAAACTAAACACTAGGGTTAAATCCCTTGCTTTTCATAATAATAAAAAAAAATATTACTGAGTCTTCGTGTGAACACTAGGGATCCAGTATTCTTCTAAAGCCACCAAAAATAAATTTAGGGTATGGGAAGGGGTTTAAAATAAAGGCCTTAGAATACCTAAAAATCCAGCTTCCGGGGTTCTGCCCCGGACCCCACTGGGGAGCTCACAGCTCTCCCACAGACCCCCTAGCTGCAATGCTTGATCCAACAAATTTTACCCCCACCTCAGCCAAATGCTCTTCGCTACGTCCTGGCTCTGCCCTAATAAGTTGAAAAAAGTGGCCTCTGGCCGTTACATTCCCGACTGGCCTCTTGACCCGCCAGTTCGCCTCTGCATTTCGCTGTAATAATTTTCATTCATTTCCCAAACTGGACTTTATTAAAGTACCGGCCGGATCTTGGAAGAAAAATAGCATACTGGATTGGACAATATGGCGACCGAAAGCGCCACTGATACGATTGATTTGTTCTACTGCCGTTTTCTGTCAGCCGAGGGCGACACTTAACAGTACAAAGACAGCCGACGTTCCTTCCCTTGCAACACTTTCTGGATACACGAACGTGAGCTTTTTTTTCCCGAAGTGCAGGGTAGATTTAATGATAAATTTATAGATGATACAAATTTGTCACGCAAATCTACGTAAAAATTAAAATTATTATTTTGAAAACCGCCACTAGCTGGCAATAGATGTCGCGACTGACGAATCAAAGATGCGATCTGCTTTGCCAATTGCCGAATAGACCTTAAAGAAATGGGCCAGTCGTGGCGGCCATTTTGTCTATACTACTAATATTGTTGTAGGACGTGCCAGATGATCAAACGCATAAAATGTTAGTAATAAAACTGGATCAGAGAGAGCTCTATCTGTGAGCCATACAATAAATTATGATCGTTTAGCAATAACTTAATTACGACTTGTGTTTGTGAAATCAAATGCTGTAAAATTGGAAAGGATTTATGCTAATTAATCCCCAAATTAAAATTGTTGGCAGCACTGTTTTTGCGGGGATCGTTGGAACTGATTTCGTATTGCTTCAATGGATGGCCAATGGGAAAACGAAAGTGTCACTATCTTCATCGTGAGAGGCAATGGTTTCAACTTTCAAACGTTTTCACGCCGTAAGTACAGATTAAATTGAATACAGATGATTGGCCGATTCTGTGAATATATACTGTATACTATACGTAAAGTTTGATATCGGTAGATGACTAAATTACCAAATTCAATGCGTTTCACATTGAATACATTCCAGCGCAAACAATTATTTTTCGGTCAGGGTGAAATTGGAATAAGTGATCTGCAGTGTTTGTATTTTATTTCATTTTATTTTTGTGTGTAAATAGTTCTGGCGAGGTTATTTTGTGATTAATTGTGGTTAATAAAGTTATTGTTATAAAAATAAGTATAAGGTCAGGTTAGCGTATCATCTGCTCAAATTATCACATAATTATATTAAAAATACATTTCGATGGGAATAAAAAAATTCACACAGAAGAAACTGAAAGCAGATCTGAAAGCAAAAGCAGCAAACATCGCTTGGAAAACTCTGAAACGTGGAAGCTGTTCTCTTTTGAAGTGGATGTCTGGCTGTGGAATGACGTCACGTCAGTGCTTCTATATACACAGCCGTAAGAGTTGATGAATGATATATGAAGAGTAATCAAGCTTGCACAACCGCTTTCTCCTTGATACTTTAAGTGCTGAAATAAAGACGAGACTCTTTGCTTTGTAAGGGGGTGGAACGGGCATTTATTTTACCTTTTATCTACCAAGTGGCTTCCAGAGTCACTATCTTGTTTTTCCAACATTATTATTTTAATTTTTTGCTAGATTTATATGGCCCGAACTCGTTGGGAACCAGTGCGAACGCTTTGAAGGTCACTTTATTAGAGTTATAGGTGGGACAGACACCATTCGAACTCGTATCCTTTTGGCTTGGAGGCCAGTGCGTTATTCACTCGGCTCTGCTTTGCTCGCTGTTCTCACCTTTCGTCCCTGGATTTATTTTTTTCCCCATTGTTTTGAGATGAGTTCATAGTAGTAATCACGAGTTAATGAACATTTAAAAAATAAAATACTCAATTTCATTGTCGCACACCAGAAAGAACCCTGTGGGGGTAGGTTTTTTTTAGATCCCCATACGTTTGGCGCTTTGAGGATCGTTTTATTCGAGTCATAGGTGAGATACATTAGGGCGCTACCCTACTCACTCGGCTCTGCTTGGGTCGATAAACTCAATTTTTTTTAAACTTCTCGTTAGGACTTCGTAGTGGTTTCTAAGAAGTCAATAAACGTTTTAAAAATAAGCTGTATTTTTCATACTTAGTTTTTGACTGTCACTAGAGAATAGCTACGATGCACATTCAAGTTAATCAACGGATTGACATTGAACATTCCAACGGATTTTTTTTTCCCGAATGATATTGTGAGAGCAAAACAGAAAGACAAAAAATACGCATTTTCTGTTGGTGACCATATCTTAGTATTTTCGTTGCTTAGGCCTCAGGTCATCGAAATTAGTGGATATCCATGATATCTTGATAAAACTCCTTTAATCTGAGCTCGTGGATTCAAACTCTTAACCTTTTCTGTGTCCAGTTCCAAGACGTCTCACCTTCAGAGCCTCACAAAGTTTGCCTTATGCATTTAGAATTTATGTGCTTTTTCCGCCAAGTACTTATTTGTTTGGCGCACCGTTGGGGGGCCAGAAAACACAAGTTGATGGTTTCGTCTTGATCGAAATCTTTCAACTGCGAGACCTCCAGCGGAGTCTACAATTTCTCGTTATGGCAACCATTTCACTTGGCTAAGAAGCAAATTATTATTATTTTTTTTCAGTATTTTTTCTTTGTGCCGGCAATAAGGTTGATGATGATGAATGAAAACAGAGGGCTCCTCAAAGAGATGAACAATAGTGTGCAAGCTATTGTTATTAAAATATACTAAATACTAATTGTGGCACGGAATATGGATGAGTCAGCAATTGTAGCGCATGGCACTAAACCACAAAAATTTATAGCCGAAACAGTGAGGCCTGATATGAACAGTTCAGGCCTACACTACAAAACTTGGGAGTGCGGAAAAAAAGTCACAGAAAAAAAATTGACAAATTTACCTAGGAAAAAAATGCCAGGAAAAAAGTCAGGAAATGGTGAATACTGTAAATAAGATTACATGTATAACTTTAAACTAATTATGTAATTGATATCCGTGAGAAATCGGTGGTTAAGTGGTGATAATTACTCGTTTGCGAGAAATGGTAGTTCAATGTCAAAGGGGTGGGGGGAACCTAAGGAGTGCGAAGCACGAGTGAGAGGCCCCCTTCCCCTTAACCCCGAGACATCAGCTGGAAGATGCAGCTGCAAGTCCGGAAAAACTTAAAAGCCTGATGAAGATGACAGCAAGTTGTTGAAAATGTACGAGAATAGGTGATTCTCGAGTTTGTGAAAGTGTGCGAACTTTGTTTGAATGTAAGATTAACTGATGATTACCAAGGAATACTGTGGATTACTTGCACATTACCAAATACTTGTATACCGGATTACCAAAGTTGATACCCTGTCGGCAGGAATACTTCCGTAACTTGTCTAATGTTACATTTTTGAAGAATATTTTGGGTAGGCAAAACGGGATTCAGCGAAACAGGGAACTTTTTAACCACCAGTCTAAGATCCCTTTCGCATCATCAGATGGATGACTTTGGAATCAAGGCGCACACGAACAAGGTGGTGAGCAACAAAACCCACTGGTCAGCCAGGTGGACGAATGTATTTAAAAAATAGTTTAAAGGTCGTCGGAGAGTGCGAAAGGGAGCCAGGAAATATCGCCTTTTTTTTTTTTTTGCAGAAGGTTGTACTATGGGAAGACGAAAAGTGATTCAATTTCTGGGCAGCGAAAGTGATTTTATTGTAGGAGTGGAGGTTGGCCAGATAGGAATGTCTCACGTGTCTCCAGGGTTCAAGCCTCGTCGTATCCCTACCTGTGCATCCGGAATGACAAAGACTCCGTTTGGGTATGTCCATTGTGGCGCTTCTCAGTCATTCTCCGTCCCGAAATGACCGTAGCAGTCGAACCGAGTAACCCAACAATTGGCAATTCGACTTCCCACTTGGGTAGTAGTTATATTCAAAAGGCAGTAGACATGGCTCGGAAAAATTGGTCAATTTACTCACTTAGATTGCGGTATACTTTTTCCACAACACGAAATATTCTGGAACCGCCATGTATATCAAATCGCGGATAACCAGTTTCGGTAAATGAGTTCTTATGCATCTAAACTTAACCGTCGCAGCCTGACAAAACAAGATTTTTTTTTTGTTTGCGACATGGTATTGAAAAGAAATATTTTTTCTATAAAAGCAATCGTGCGCGCATTAGAATCGATTTCAGGAATTCGCGAAGATTTTTTTATTTTTTGATTATAAATGATGAGACATTCTTTTATTTCCCTGAATAGAAGCAGAAGAGTTTCGCACAAATCATCAAACTTGTTGTTTTTCGGAATAAGAATTATCGGTTCCATCCACATTAAATTATTGCATAATGATATGTCATTTTAGTGTTGACATTGACTTATGAGGCAAAAATTTCATTATCATTATTTGTTTCTGTCATACGATTCATGTAAGAAATTACATTAATAATTCTGAATTTCTCAGTAGCGATGGCGATGGAGAAATATTTGTTTTGTGGGGTGAAGATGTAAAAATAACACAAAGGGGAAAATTCAGGAAGAAACGTGCGGTTGTCTTGACAGCAAAGGACTAAAGCATGTAAATTTATTGAGGAAGTATCAGTCGTGTAACGAAACATTTTTTCCTCTGATAACATTGAATTGAGTAATGCATAGCACTCATAATGTAAACTGAACATATAAGAAGATAATGTAGTGGAGATTTCCAAAGATAATCTGAACATGATCAAGGCCTTTAGAACATGTAAAATACACAGTGTTTGTCAGTTTCATATTTAATATATGGCTGTCCAGACGCTAAGCGTGGGAATGTAACTTTAAGTCTAAGAATATTGAGAGTTTTTTTTTTTTTTAATCTGTTTCAGAGCTGGACAAAATCATTTGGGCTAAGTTTTCTGTTGGGCCATGAGCCTGAATTCCAGCATCTAGGTCACACCCGGACTGACCCACAAAGCTACAGACAAGGAACGTGGTTTTTCTTTACTAGTATTTTAAGTGATTACGAAATACACGGCATCTATAGAAAATTAACTGAACAAAAAACGGCTTCGCCGTTTAGAACGAATGCGTGAGAGCTCGTATCCTCATACTCACAGCTGTGAAGTTTAATTTCTCTGGAAATTGTAAGCTCCTGGTTGTACACTTGCTACACGTTTGCTTTTCTCTGTTACACGGTTGTTACTTTTTGTCTGTCAAACCATGTTGCAAACGCTTTCGTTGGATGCGATACAAATCGGAAGAAGATATTAATTCCCTTGAAAGGAAGGTTAAAACCAGGGTTAAACCTGTAAAACAGATTTGTGGTGTAGAGTAACCAAATGACAATGAGAACGCACTACAGGACCAATTGGATCCTTTTGACCTTTGGTTTTAAGTATTTCTAATAGTCGAATGCATATCGACACGTTTTTATAATTTTTTTCCGGGAGGGGGGTGGGGAGGAGGATTCGTGTGTCACTTTCCTAGCACGATTAAACACGTGTATACAAGGAAGTAAACCGACCACATTTTATCGCCTCATGTCACTTCTGTAGTACTACATTTTGAATCATGGAATTCCACAACCCAGAACCCTAAATCGATGAAAGCCTGTTATTGGAGCTGTTAGACGTGAAGAGCAAGCCACCCTAATTCAAAAATCGATTCTTCAAATAAATTCGATTTTTGGATTTAACATTCGATTAAACATTACGATAAAGCTTTCCACCACGGCTTTGCAGCCTCTAGATTTTCATGAAGACAACACAACGGCTAAAAAAAACCTTGTCTATTCCGCCTTTATGGTGTGCTTTCCAACGTTTTTGTCAGTTTGTGACACAAAATGGAAAAGAGATTAGCTGGCTTTCAGTTTGTCAACATAAACTGAATTCAAATCGTAAGTTATATATTTAAAGATGGCGTTCTCATCGCTGTCTGATAACTGGTACATTCTATCGTGTAAATATGTTCCATCGATTCGTTACGTTAGTTTATGTAGGCTTAAGTTCCGTTTGTTACTTTCACAGCATTCTTCTACATTGCTTTGACCTTTGACACCATCAATACTTGCCCTTTCAGTATTTCGGTCACTTTTACATGGCACGTATTTGCAACATTATACAGGTTTACAAAGACCATCACGTGTTCCATCCGAACACATACTACACTGTTTACATACGTCATGCTGAAGGAAGACGTACAGTTGTGTAATAAGTAGAATCGAATAGGCTTACAGTCTTATAATTAATCGTAAGGTTTTGAACGCTACAAGTTAAAAGGTCTAACATTTTATTGTTATCCAATTTAAACTCCAAAACCTTATCGTGCGCACAATAATTGGATGCCAAAACTAGACACACACACGCGCATCGAACAAGCAATGCGCCATTATCAAAAGAGAACCTGGAGCGATTTCTTCGTCAGACACGAACGTTGGTAAAACGTCATGCTTGCGTGTACTATGACGTGGCTTGTGCTGGTTGCATTCGAATGTAACCAGCACAAGCCACGTTGTAGTACACGCTAGTATGACGTTTTTCCAACGTTCGTGTCTGAAGAAGAAATCACTCGAAGAAGCTCGACCATCGAATGGGGTCTACTGCCATCAATGAATGTTTGTTATTAACAAAGCATTATTTGCTAATCATTGTTTCAGTTATTTTTAATAACGTCTTTCGATAATAATAATTTTGTCGGGAATTAAACATAAAACATTACTGGAAATTCATGTTTCGAAACGGTAAATTTGCCGCCATTTGCCTTCATCTTCGTTCAAGGCTATTCAATCCATTTCGCCGTGCGGGCGCGTATAGATACAACAAAGAATCCAAAGGACTGATTGTACGATGCTGTCAGACTTTATGCCAATCAGTGATACTTTCGAAAATACAAACAAACGCCACATTAATGGGATTCGACAAATTTTTGCTACAAAAGTGTACAGAACTAAGAATTAGGGGGAAAATTTATGAATTATTACCGTAAAAGTTATTTAAAAAACAGGAAGTTAGTTCTACAAGATAAATACAGTGAACAACTTGATGTACATGATGGAGTGCCACAGGGGTCAGTTTTAGGACCAGTACTTAATGATGTACAATGCTGTTCAGATAAAACAATTCTACGCCTTTTTGCGAATGACAAGTTAATGTTCTCTATAAATTATAGTCAGGAAGAAATGCTACAAAATTTACAAGATGATTTCGGTCTAAAAAATGGATGGTTTTTGGATAATGAAATGTATGTCAGTGAGGAAAAACAATGCATATGAATTTTACTGTGCCAAAAATGAAGGTTACTTTATTGAAAAATGTTATTGTATGTACATGGTGAAAACTTAATTTGTAAAAAAGGCACAAAAAACAACTCTATTTAGAAACTTATACAAAATTATGAATTAGTAAATATGCCAAATAGTTGAGTCTAATGATAAATGAACATTGGAACTCTAAATTACATTAAGCAAAATATTGATAGATTAAGAGGAATCTTAGCAAAAATTTATAAATCAAGACATTTCTTAAATACTCGTAAAAAAGAAAATCCTACATGATGCATTGGTAACTAGTATTATAAGATGGGGTACTGAGATATTTGGTTTTGCAACAGACTATCTGATAGCTAGACTAGGCCTACAAAAGTTACAAAATGATTGGCAAAGTCTTGTTTGGCGACAACAAAAGAAATATTCCTTCAAAACGATGTTTTAAGACTGGATAAACCGAGAGATTATATTACAATAATGAAAAGCTTCTTCATAAATAAACATAAAAACTACAATGCTGAAAAAAGATAAAACTCAGAACAACAACCGAAATGGTACAACGAATGTGGTTTAACAAAAAAAAAGGGCATATACCACATATTTTTAATAATAAATTACCAAAGTGATTATTGTGTTTTCAAAATAAAATGGAGGCTAAAAGGAAGTTTAAAAAAATTCTTATTGAACGACGGTGGTACATTGGGTGCACGGGTAGCCGCGAGCACTGGAGTGTGAAATTCGCTAGGCCTGTGTCCCGGATGTACATCTCTGGCTATTCTTACAGACTCGGGTTCGATCCTGGTGAAGTGTACATGTACAGGTCGTTCTCTGGTTGTTTCCCGCCCGTTGCACGAGGGTTTCCTCCTGGTACTCCAGTTTCTTCCCTCCTGCGGCAAAAAACAACCGACACGATGGTGGTTCCTGCCACCAAGAATTTATAGGGTTTGGGAGGAGAATTTGTGATTGAGACCCCTATTGAAACGTCCTAATTCATTCCTATTAATTCCGTCTAAGTTTATAGAGGGCGCCATGTGTTTTTCAGTTTTCAGCATAAATAAAATTAAGCTAAACTAAACGAAACTAGCTTGTACTTAATTATTATTTAGTTTAGCTTAGTTGTAATTTAGTTTACTTTATATTTGGTCTGAAAAATGAGCAAAAATTACCAGATGGAACACGTGGCGCCCTCTGAAAACTCGGACAGAACTAGTAGGAATAAATCTAACGCGTTTCAATAGGGACTTTCCTAGAGTTACAAATTCTCCTCCCCAACCCTATAAATTCTTGCTTACCGTCTGCCGCTTGGGCATTCAAAAAGCTTTTAGCTCACTGGCCGACACATTGTATTCCATAAACTATAGTAAATAAAAAATTATAAGTTCGTGTTTTGTATAAATATAGTATTTTAACTAAAATAGAGAGAAGTCTAAACACGTATGAAAACTGTATTTTGTGTCACTGTTGTAAAAAACGTGTGAAACTATGTTACATCTTAGGAATAACTGTTTTCAATTAAAAACAGCAAATAGAGAAATGTAAACTTGCAAATTTAACTGATTTTATTGTAACTGCTCACACACGTTTCGTTTCTAGAAACTTCGAGCACCATAATTTAAAGCGAATAATTTATTATTATTATTATTAATCGGAAAAAGACCTGCGGGTAAGCAATTAGGGGACTTTAATAATCAACCCGTAAATCACGTTGCTGCCCGACCCGAGTCAACCCAACCCACCCCAGCCGTAGTTAACCCGACCTAATTAACCCACATGTACTCAGGTGTGGTTCAATGACGAATTCAACAGCATGATGGACCCATGATTTTGTTGTAAATAAAGTCACCTTCAGCTTATTGTACCTTGCCTTTGGCAACAAAAGCAGCACTATAACATCAACTACAATTTATTTCTAAAAATTAATTTTGGACGCACAGACTTCAACGACGACGGGTCACATAGATTTGGCAGGATACCCTACTACCGAAAAAGTTACCCATCCCGCTGTTAAGCAACTAGAACGGAAACCCGTCGCGAAATTACGAGGCACACTTTCGAAATCGGAGCTTTCCTGGCTGTGAATAAAGTAATTCTCCGTTTTATTAGGCTTGGACACGTTTCTAATCTGCTTAAGTCAAGCCTGTTGCAGCCCACATTTCTATAAATTATTGCTGACTCACTGAATATTATTGCAGCGAAAATATCCCATGACACAGGCAGAGACCATGGTAAATACACAGGACCGCACCCTGAATTGGCACACAAGGCATTATGGCATTTTGACCTTTAAAAGTCAGAATCAAGTTAAATATTTAATGTTGCCGAGTAAGAGAAATTACTTTTATCCCGTTCGTAAGAGGTTGCGCCGATTATGAATCAATTATTAATACTTATTACAAATAATAAACGAGGGGTTGAATGCGGAGAATAAATTCATTTTTATTTTCAAATATTTAAGATTTGGAATTCCAACGGGAGGGCTATTACACGCGTTAAAGCCTGTTCGCAAGTCTCGAGTTGGCAATTCGCCGACAAAATTGTGTGTTTTTTTCCGCTGTGGCAGCAAACTGAGTAGTATGGTACGCTCTTCACGACAAAACTGCGCAACAAAGTATTTGCTGTGGTTGACAATTTGTACGACGAGCAAAAAATAATTCTAATTCATTCAGGGGGCAAAAGAAGGCGCTAATGGCGCCTTTGTGTGTGTGTGTGGGGGGGGGGGGAGATGAAGGGGGAGAAACAGCAACGTCTCAGAATGAGAACGAGTAGCGCCATCTGTTATCTGTTATGATGACCTACTTCATCAAAGCCAGTAGACGAGTGGAAATCTTGGTAAAAGCCTTACGCCACTGATATGAGGACGGACTGGGTTGCCAGTTCGATTCCA
Source organism: Lithobius niger (assembly GCA_023313725.1). Taxonomy (NCBI): domain Eukaryota; kingdom Metazoa; phylum Arthropoda; class Chilopoda; order Lithobiomorpha; family Lithobiidae; genus Lithobius; species Lithobius niger. Next base: position 22,815 of record JAHWFP010208593.1, on the reverse strand, counting down.
GCTCATGCCACACTCCAACGAAACGAAAGTGCATAAAGATGGCTTACCGTACTTCGTTATTTCTAGTGTATGATTTTTCGCTGTTTGGTTTGTTTTCCTCTTTCCTGTAGCGAACAGATGGGTTCAGTTAAGTTAAAAACATTCGATTATGTCAAAATACGTCTATTGTAGGCGTCGAGTGCTTTGTATTATGCCTTCCGTGCACAAATGCACATTCTTGTATATTTTTACAAAATTAGTAAATGAATGGCTAAAAATCCTTCTGAATGTGATAATTGAATGTGAAATAAAAAAAAAATGAATTATGAAAACGTGGAGAATATTTAACTGATTGTACGTAAATGCAGCATTTGACAAATCACCAGTTCCCTTGTCCCTTAATTTTAAGCCAGTATGGAAAAAAAAAAACCCGAACGGAGCATAGACTCAGGCCAGCATGAGTGCCTCATCAGATCCAGAAATAACAGATTTACTAAATGAGGTATCGTTACAAGAAAATCAAGCGCCTATTAAAAATTCCGTAACAGGCGGAAGCAAAAATTATAAAAATTTTGCAAGTTGGGCGCTAGAATCCGTCGTAGGCTTATGACAGACAGCCTTAATAAGTTCCTTGAAAGCTGACTGACCTAGTGGTGCTCATCACTTCATCAACTTCCTTATTCGCTCGCTTTTTTTTTTTTGCAGATTTGACAGGGGTGATCTTACCCTATCTGATTGCGTCATGTTTTCTTGCAGTGACGTAAATAACGGGGATGGGTGAGGGGGGGGGGGCGTATAGGAGGCGCAAAGTAGGGCGCAAAATTTGCCCCCCTGCCCCAAGAAAACTCATTTATTTACATCACTGTTCTTGTGTTCAATTAAGCCTGCGAGTTTTTTTTTAACTCGCAATTTCAGTTGCAATAGTGGCAATAGCTTTAAATTACCTGGTGTTTTTGCAAGACTTAACTGTCATCAATTCTTCTTCACCGAATGGGTTGTATTGCATGTTCTTGGAATTCTCTTCTGAAGACACTGTGTCGGATCTGTCAGAACAGCGTCTTGGCCCGACTTGATTGGGAAGCATGGATTTGTTTTGTGGTTTTTGGCGGGTGGGTGCCTTACACCTTCAGTTTCTAATCTAATCTAATCCTGAGTAACATTGTAGTTGGACCGGGTTACATTTTTTTTTGGACCCGACAATCCGAAAGGTGGTTGATCCTGGACCCGGTAAAACAAAATGAGGCTATCGACGAATATTACAAACTGTTCCGACATTAATAGGAACAACTAATTTTAAGAGAAGTTCAGCAGAGAAGACGGCTTGTTTAAGTTTTAGCAGAATTGATCTACAAAGAAGGCTAAAATACCTGTTAAAACAATGTTTTTTTTTGTAGTCGTTCAATGTTTGCAATAAAACCATGCTCTTCATTTTAATTTGTGACTTGTCATGGTCATTTGGTTATCGAGTCGGGTCGATCGCACTCGACAGTCCAAGACAAGTTGTGGACGGTGACTTCAGCCGAAAACTTGACTTGAATGACCCAGTGAACCGATCCATCTCAGATAAACATAACCATCGAAAATCACGCAAAACTTAAATTGAAACGTACACGGAAATGAACGGCTCCGTTAGTTTACAGCAGTTTAGATGAATGCTCACGTGTTTTACAGATCTTCAACGTATGTTCACGTAGGCCTAAATGAATTTATCACTTTAAAAATTTAAAAAACAAACTAATTTGTTTGATGTTTAGGGTAAGGTTCAACTGAACCGATGTCAAAACCGAGGATTATCCAAGATTTCTGGTATTCGGGGAGTGGGGGGGGGGGGGGCGGGATGGCCGTGAAGGCATGGCGAGTGGGTGCTTGACTACTTGATTTCAGGGAATTCTCGTTTGTTTTTGTGCAGAAAACAATACTCCATCTTGAACAAACGTTAAACGCACTGTTGGAAATTTATGTGAGGGCGTATTTACGCATTGGTCTCGCTTTGCATGTGGCTAAAAGCTGAAAATCAACAGATATTTCAGCATGGCAATGTTTTTCACTCTGCCGAGCGACGCAAAACGGAAACAGTCAATAATGTGAGTACAGAAGCGACTGGGAAAATTGTTTTGTTAGGAGGAATTCTTTATTCATGGATCGTACGACAATAAATATTTAACCAAACGATGTCACAGACAGCTAGCTAACGTCGTTACCATGGCAACGACATCTTCTCCATCGGGACTAAGGGTGCATTTTATGTAACGACTCGCCTTTGCATTCTCGCAGCTTAAATTTAATCGCGATGACAAAGGTGTCGTTGTCGTGGTAACAACTCTACCGACTTGCAATCCGTGACAATAATAAGATAAAGAATTTCTCCTGACGAAACAATTTTCCCAGTCGCTGCATGCCGGCTGAGCTAAAATCCCCGCCATGTTGAGCTTTCAGATGATTTCTAGCTTCTTGCTGCGAGAAGGCAAGTCGTAGCATAAACGCACTCTTAAATCTAGCTGTAAGAACACAAAGTGAGAACGGTGCATAAATATGACCTGAGAGTTGCTTAGATTATTTACTGGCTTTCCTATATGCACCAAGTTTGCCATTCAACTCTCCTCGGTAAACTTGTTGTACAGTATAATCATGGAAATAGAGGGAATATTGCAGTTGCTCAAACGGGACTTAGCGTAAAATAATACTCGTTTTGACAAAAACGCAAAATCAGCGTCAAAAATTAATTTGACTTTTTATCTGTGATGTTTTCCAACTCGATGCCAGTCATATTGAACGAAATGAAAGTTGTGATGTTTTGTCCCTGTAAGCGTGCCATACGTTGGTGTCGGTAGGCGCGTGCCAGCAGCTGCACGTTATTGGCTCCTTCCCTCCCTCCACCCCTTTCTTCCTCTGAAGAGCGTTGCTGTTCGACATCTGTCGGTGACAATAGGACCGCCAATGCTGCTTGCCATTCAATCCATTCTTGGCCATCTTTCAAGCTATGACTAAAGCTATTTACTACGACTACAAGATAATTTTTTTTATACTACCAGACTTCTTTAAAGTGAGCTGACGATGACTAAGAGCGACGAAACCTCAGTGGTTCAACGATTATTATGATTGAAAAAGAACGAGAATTTATGGAGCGCACCCACTTTCTATTACGTCGTTATGTAGGTTGGGCCAGGAGTGGTATAAAGGAGAGCCTGACGAAGAATTGTCTTTGAGAAAACGTCTTCATAATTATTTTTAGCAGTTAACCAATGGCAAGTCAGTAAACGACAGCCGCCAGCCAATTATGCATCCTTAAAACAGATAAAACTAGCAGATGGTATTTTATCCGACAAAACTGTCAGCTTTGTCCCTCCATGTTGTTTTTTCGTTCGAATCGTCTGGTTTCCTGGTCTCTGCCCCATAACGAAAGCATGACATAAATACCTAACCTAACCTAACCTAAACCAATTTCTAAACAAATGCGACGTACCTGATAATCACGTGGAGCAGGATTCGACTTCCCAGCAGCGCACGCTTAATCTGTGGTTACCATGGTGACAGAACGATCAGCCGGCCACATCTTTCCGCCACAGCATCCTACTGCTTCCAGTCATACGCAGGGCCATAGCGGTAGTTGCAGTACTAATACCTCTGTTAATGCTTTTGCTTTTGAAGCAGCACGAAGATAAAGCATTAACAGAGGTATTAGTACCGCAACTACCGCTATGGCCCTGCGTAGGACTTGAAGAAGTAGGATGCTATATCTAGATAACTTTCAAATCTATGTTTTCGTCCAAGCGCGTAATGGTCATAATGACCCGTAATGGCCGCTTAATATTCGAAGCGTGGCGGCGGAAACAACTGAAGTACGTACAATTTGAAATACGGTGTTTAAATTAAATGTAAACAGTTGAAGTGAATTAATAATAATTGTTGTAAAACTTAGCAATGTTACAGATGAGATTTTATTTTAAATCTAAGAAACAACATTTTCATTAAAAATACAACACGTATTTACTTTGATTGACTCGCCGTGACTTCGTCCAACAATCGTCAACTTGCATGTTGAATTAGGATACTTTCGTCAAGATTGTGATGGATCCTTGAAGAAACAAAACCACTTAGGCGGTATATTCTTGTTTCAAATGTTTTAAACATGTTTCTAATGTTTAAAATGTACTTAACTCCAAAACTAAAACACAACGCATTCATTTCTGTTTACACGCAGAAATAAATGCATTATGGTTTGGTTAATGGGTCTCTTTCATCCTTGACGGTCCCCAATCGGTGTAAGCACCAACTCATTTGCTCAGCTTCAGTTTAGCTTCCGACCCAGATGATTTTCCAGCACGTGCCTCAATCGGAGGTTGTGACCTAAAGTTCGATTGAAACGTATCCCGTTCATCCTATTTATAGGCGTCTTTCGTTTATCACCTTCGCTTGAAAATGCGTTTATATCTCAATTGGGCCCGTATCGTCTCTTTCCCCAAAGGCATAAAGCTGGAATTATTGATATCGGGGGTTGCAAAAGTGAAAGCCGATTTGAGTAAGAGAGAACTTCATGCATCAACAGGCACAACGTTACATTTTCTTTCACTTTCTTCTCTTTCCCTGCCAAGTAAGCACTCAGGTAACGACTCCAGCAAAAGAAAAGAAAATATACAAGCAACATTTCTGTGGCCGTTTGCCAATCAGGTTAAGGCGTCGTCATCGCTCGTGCAGTGCTGCTGAATGTAACGAAAAAGGCAATCCGAGAGTGTCATTTTCTCCGAAACGCTTTTGCTTAACTCAGAAAAGAAGAGGGGAGAGGGGGGGGGGGGGAAGGTGTTTTCTAAAAATGACTGACCTGGAGAAAGCCATGCACCAAGTGCAACTGCTAATCACAATCAGTACAATCTTTGCCCCTCAGCCACAACAACAATATTGTTTTAGAATGCCACCTTGGGTCTTAATGACCCGTTTCCACTCTCTTGACTCGAGCTGTACCAAACAGAAATGGTGGGGGACGGTTTTTTTTTTGTGGAGGGGAGAAGGAGTGGGGAGGCAGGGCATTTCGTCCCCGGACAGTTCTTCCCCCAAAATGCGGGCCACCAGAACGAACGTCGATTGCACGCCTGGCAGTGGTACCCTGGCAGCACGCAATCAGAAATGTGGGGGGCCACGCTTCACGCGGGAATGAAACACATTCTAAAGCCTCCTCAATTAAAACTAACTAGCAGAAACTCACCGCTGGAATGTACGAAGAATGAAACCCCGAGTGTGCGCAATCAGAATTGACTCTTGAAAAAAATATCTTCGACCTGTATAGTGATGGTGAGTTGGCTATTTTTGTTGTTGCTCGGTATGTAAAAGGGAAAAAATCTAACTATATGAACTTCAGATTAAAACATTCCAGTATCAAACTGGCGGGAATCAAACTGTCTTAGACCAATCTAAAACTATCCGAGATCAAATTGGTGGGGGCCACATCATTCTGCACCAGTCTCATCACACTTATAGAAATTCATTGCAGAGGGTATTTTAGGTCATTCAACGGAGGTTTGAAATTTGTGGTTTTCATTCCTTACTACTGCTGGGCAAACCGGCAGCCAGCCGTTGAGAGGTGAGGCTTCTCTTTAGAGTTTTTTACTAAAAAAGAGAAACTCTTAGACTCCCAAGACTGCAAAGACTGCAAAGAAAACCTTTGCAACATTTACATTGTTTAGAGTGAATGAAGTAAAACCGTTTCTCCCGAGGGAGAAAATAGGAAAATGAATGCCTTTGCAACATTTATACGCATCTGAAGTAATGCTGCAAAATTTAGCCATACAGGAAAGCCAAATGGGCTCGAGAATTTTTAAATAAATACGGATGCAAACCTATTTACGTTGCCTTTTAGACGTCAATATCAGACTGCCTGAGCGGGGAATTGAACCCACGACCCTGTATTATTGGTAATGGATTGTACTCTTTTTTGGCGTGAAAAGGGCCAAAGATGGCAATGTACAAATGTTGGCATCGTGTCTATCCCTAAGACAGTACAAGCCAAACCAATACCATGCCAAGTGTTTTGGCCAAGAAAGGTGGGTGATGGGGGCGATCAGGAAGGGAAAACGGGAGAGTAAGTAGCCACGGGAGTAATGTATCACTTAGGGAAGAATGGCCTGGCAAGCAACCATTACAATGTAACAGGAGCTGACAACAATTTGCAAAGAACCGCAACAGAAATAATTAGGCTAATAAAACAAAGAAACACGCCAAGCTGTCGCCATGCCAACCTTCGTGCTGTTCCTGGACGCCTCCCAAACCCTCGACGATTAGGAGTGCAGAGAAACAGACACAGTAATTTCAGCTTTGTGTTGCAAAATACGATTGTTCAATCGACTAGAAGATGTTGGTGCAGCTGGTGAAGTTTAAGCAAACCAAATTGGAGTTTTAATTTTGAGGCATAGGACGCTAGGGAAAAAAAGGAGTGACGGTCGGTTGAGCAAGTATCACGACAGATCAATATTTGAGCAGAACAAAGCATGACGCGACCTAGCGATAGGCTCGCGCAGGGTAGGGTGAGAGGCTATACATCGCCGCATCTATAGCGTTCACCCACAAAATCAAGAAAAACTGTTTTTGAAATGACAGAACTGGAACTAAGAGGCATCACAAACGTCTTATAAAGGAAAGAGGAAAACGTACCAAACAGGGAAAAATTATACAGTAGAAAAGTATTCAGTTACCCACCTTTAGGCACTCACGTTTCGCCATAGTACGTCTGAAGTAATCGTTGGCGGGATTAGCTTCGGGATTAGTTATTGGTTGGCGGGGATGATATCACTACTTACTAAAGGGGATAACTTTCGGTTAAACTTGGTGGCAGCCATTTTTATTCGGATATCACTGACCTACGTATATTGACTAAAACTTCATGGCTTCTTTCACTCAAGTGGGTAATTTGTTTGAGATAGTTATGATAGGACCTCAGACATCGAATTTCGTTCGTTTATGTCAATTCTGGGGCAAACTATATAGGGTTGCAAAATTCGACGTTTAAGATGGAAGTTAATGCTAAGGATTACATAAAGACCGCCATTGATAAGCTTACAAACCAGCATACAGCATAAACTGTTTGTTATGTAGAGTGAACTGTGTGAAAATATCTGAACCCCAACAAGAAGACAAACACTAGTTTCGCGATTTCATGTAAGGCCCTGATTTTGGACATGATCTGATAGATTTTAATAAATTTCGGAACGCGTGTTCACCAAGCCATATAAGGCATAGCCAAAGCCCGTGCATTACATGCCTTACTGAGCCTTCTTGACTTCGCTATGATAAGTGAACTCAAATGACGCTAATCTTACGCCAGTCTACGTATAGTTAACAAACGTGGATGTTCTTTTGCTTCACTTCCTCATTCAACACCCTCCCCCCCCCCCCCCCCCCAGTCGCTCCTCCCTGCTTTTTAAATTTTTATACTGAATTTTTGCACGGAGCGGGTTATTGTCCCTGCTAAGCCTTATTGGATATTCTGAGTGAACGCAATGACGCCAGTTTTACTAATGGCTTCGCTTCGCTCACTCAGTCAACGCATTTTCCCCAAGTCGCTCCTCCTTTTTCATTTTAGTACTGAGTCTGCGACAGTTTTTACCCCATTGGAGAGGAGGGAGGATGTTTCCATATCCCCTCTCCCTATATCCAACCCCTCCTCCCCGGTCGGTCCTCCCTACATTTTTCATTTTTGTCCTGAATCTCATTGTACATTTATTTCGTGTCTTTTAAAGTCCGGCAGCTTAAGTAGGTTAGCGTAAATACATGCAGTGAAGCTGGAATTGTTTTCAGATAAACAAACTAGATAATGATTTCGCCAAAGAAATGTAATGTTTTTCAATGCATTGTTACAGCCAGGCACTGTGTAATCACTGATTATTTCCCTGCTTATTGTCGTTTGTTACTGATTGTTACTTTGATAGTGATAGCAGTGGTAATAACTATCAAAGAGTAGTCAAGCAGCCCGAGTTAAGGATTCCCGCCAAGCTTTTCGGCCATTTGAAGTCGTGATATCAAACGGCAAGCTCTTCGCCAAGCTAATCCCACCTCCAAGTAAGTTCAAAGATTAAATGAAAAATCTGAACTGTTAACGTTTAAAGTCTTAACTTAGCGAAAAAGATTGGCGTTTGATACCACAATTTCAAACTGCCAGAAAACTTGGCGGGAATCCATAACAAGGATTGTTTTGGGAAGATATCACATCTTTTTAGTCTAAATTGATAAAATCCATTATTAAGCTGAAAATCCAGTTTTACGGCCACTTGTTGTAGGTTCCCAAATGTCTTAGTCGACAAGTTCACCGAACTCTCATTATTTAGCAGTTGGAAAAGCTAAAATTTTTCGTTTGTGTGTTGTTGTCGTGCAGCGTACTTAACTATTCGTGTTAATAGTTGTAAACAAAATATTCTGTTCACTGTTATATTGTTGTTGTATCCTTCATCGTTAAAGCCTGCTTGCAATATACGTGAGACGGGATTTTACAGTTAACAAAAAAATTTGTACGTTATAAATAGATATTTTTGTCGTAAAGGAACTTATCAGTAAGGTTAAGAGGAATTGCCAATAAACTTGAAAGTTTTACGGCTCGGCATTAGAACAGGCACCGATATGAAACAGATCCATCAAAGCCATTTTCTAAATTTCTAAATCTTCACTTGTTGTTTAAGGGAGGCGTAATCATCTGAAGCCAAGAGCTATTTTCTGTGCAAACGGATGAATGTAATATGCCCCAGTAATCCATCACTGTCATCACACAAATTGCTTACAATAATCGAGTGAAGAAGAAAATGGCGAAACGAACGAGAAATATTTGCCACGTTGAAATTGTCAATCACATCAGGAATACGACGAGATCTTTCACCATTTTTTATTTAACACATGTCCCAATTTCCATAGCAAACACTTAACGAGTTTTGTAAACGGGTAAAAAATGGCTCCCTATTGGACAAAGCTACCAATTTCCGGAGCTGAAGGGTTTGATGGCACATTTTCCAGAAACAGTATAGAAGTTTTACAAAGCATGTAAACTTCCACATTTTTTCAAATAATATTTTTGGCTCATGCAAAAATGCTGGTAGAGTTTCATGCAAGAGACATATTCTACGCCTATATAAAAACTGACAATACCAACAGTATCGAGTGTAGTTATTTCAACAAAGGAAGTCCGACACTCCAACTCGAAGAATACAGATAGTTAAGAAGGGCCAAGATCCGTTCTGAGCGGTTATTGGCTGCTGCTGACTGAAGTCACGAATAATATCGTTACTAAAGGACGGCCAGTATCCGTGAATTCATGATGCACTGAATCTCCTACAACGGACGCAACTTTCACTCCAGAAAGAAGTAAAATTGGCTCTACTATCTTTATTATTTTTCCCCACTCACAGAATCACTTCATTTACTGTGAACCTGAATTTTCCGTCCTCATGGGGACCATTTTTGAAAAGCAGATTGAACAAGTTCCAACAAAATAATGCCTTGTCCTAACTTGTTCTCCATGCACTGTTCTTCCGTTAGCTCCTTTAAAAATGGTCGCCATGTGGACGGAAAATTCAGGTTTACTATAAATGAATTGTTTGTCCGAGTATCAGACTCCCATTATCGAATTAACATAACGAAATCAACCAATTTCAGTTTTTTTCATCTCCTTCATCATAACTCTTATGATACATGACCATTAGTATTTTTTTTACCGTTTTTCAGTGATGCTGTTAAGTCAAGTAGCAGACACAAAGTTCATTAGCTTACATACCAGGTTCAAATGTAAAAACTGTAAAGAACCGTTTGAAACGTTTGTTTTGGTGGTTGCAGTGGTTGAGGACAGATAGGACTTAACACTTCAGCAACATTGAGGCATCTGAAACCTTATAGGAAAGCTTATTTGCGTTCCTTTTTGTTTTGATTTTGATTCAGTTAAACCTTACCTTAAACATCAAACGTTCGTTATCGTGTTCTAATTTGTTTTCGGGCAAAGATAGGTGCGAGATCTCATTGGTGTGCTAAACGGTTTGGCCAAATTTTCACATTTGTATTCATTCATTGCCTTTTGCTTAGCTTACTACAGATGGTTTAGTTTCGTTTTAATGTAGCATATTATATTTCCTTTTAATTTATGAAAATTTATACACCTAGTTCTGCTCTGTTGTAATAATAGTTGTTGATTGACTTAAGTCATTTGTTTTTAAGTGCTTTCTTTTTATTTTCAAATGGCTGACTTTTCTCCACAACTATTATTATTATTATAAGTAGTTTTTCCCAATAGTCATTACTTGAACAAATAGTTTAGTCATGTAGAGAGAGGGTTGTATAGATTATCCAAAAGTGTTACCTGAACGCATTGTTGGCCATCATTTCAAACAATATAGTAGAGTGTATGACTGCACAGGTCCTTTAGACTCTCAATAAATCTAATCTGAATCTGAACAATATACAGCAATAAAACTAATTGTTCAGAGCCCAGTAACTCCGGAATGGCACAATCAATGGAAACGGCTGCAGCGACCGGAAATTCGCAACTGGTCTTCTGTTCACTTCTGCCACTTCCAATGTTGAGGTGCACACCTCTATTACGCACTGAAACAGCCACCTCTGTTATATTATCTAAAAGCAGTAACCATTACAATTTCCGGTTAAAACTAATGTGTTAGCTTTTAGGCCTATTTTACATTTTAGGCGTAATTGCCAGCTTTTAGGCCAAATTTTTACCTGCAGTTTTAATTTCGTAAGTAGAAGCTAATGGATATTTGGATGTACAGCAAGCCTATTCATTTTTGCAACACGGTGCGCCACCAGGCACACAGTTACAGTGTTACAACGTAATGTACAACGTAGCCTATAATACAGATCAGTGGAAGTGACGGGAGAGATGCAATGGAGAGACGTCATAATATATTTAGTGCTATTGATGAAGCCAACAGCGACTCGTAGCAACTCTTCGTTGCTGTGACAACGTGATTTTAGGCATACATTTTCAGTTTTTAGGCCTAGTATTTTTAACTGCAGTTTTAATTTCGTAAGTAGCAGATATGCCTAATGGAGAATTTGGTTCGACGGTAAGCCTATTCATTTCACGCAACAATGCCACGATACTATTTTAAAAGAAACTAAAATCCTTTTGTTTTTACGGTTGCGTGTTATCCTTAGGATTTTAATTCGACAATCAAATGTTATGTTATTATTTCATTTCGTTACGTCGAAGAAGCCTATTAGCCATAAGGAAGTAACTATGCTTTAATTTAAGGCTCGTCAAAAATTTAAAAACAAAAAACAAAAAACAAAATTTGCCATGTTTTTTTTAAACTAACTTTTCACACTGAATCTAACGTTGTAAACCGTGGTCGTCTCTATCTTGTACCGTTCCGCAGATGAAAAAAAGCGACGGACGGACGGACAAAGTCGTTGCAATAGTCTTCTCATCCGGTACGGCTGTACAGAAGACTAAAAAAAGGGCAGGTCAGCGGAAATGTCTCCGTAAAATGAGCTGCAAAGAACACTTCCAAGCCAAAAATGAAAATCACGGTCCCAGCTTAGGTCCAGATCTCCGATGCGACAAATCGGATATTAATTAAGTGTTGGTACACGTGTTAGCTAAGTCCAACAAAGCTTATATACCAAATTTGAGTGGAATATAATTGAAAGACGGTGGAGATATTATTGAAATTTCGAATTTGATGTGGGTGACCTACAAATCAAACCTTACAACGACCAGATTTTGCTACTGCTGCAATGTCCACAACGATTTGCGCACTAGAACAATATGAGTTGTAGTTGTTGTTTGTTTTTAGGGAGCACGAACCCAAACTGGGCTATTTGCCTCGCGACGATCAGAGGGACAACATGAGCATTAATAGAAGAAACATAATGGAGCCAACAATGTTCATTTTTTTTCTGGTATAGCTGTTTTTTCTCCATGCATGCATCTTGAGATCTAGAAGGCCAGGAAACAAAGACGAATAATAAACAGTATAGACGAAGCGAAATGAAACTGCAGGAAGAAGATAAATAAACAAACAACCCGGACGCTACGACCGGTGTTTGTTTATTTAAACGGTATACACTTATAAAAACGTAGTGGCTGCATACATGTTCGACATGCGCACATGTTTTTCCTCCCTATTTTTTCCCAATTCCCCCCCAATTTTCCTTTTCTATTGACCTGCATGTCGCTAGCTTTGTTGTTTCCCTGGTTGTTTCCCTGAAAGGTCAGTTGCCTTGGCTCAGTTTCATCGCGCAGGTAACGAAGCGAGGATCAAAGCTGCAATTTGCAAAAAAGGTCGGCCTTTGAAAGTGGTGATATCATGCAACCAGGGAAAGGCCGCCAAGGTTAATCCTATCAGCCAACTTAATCGCACCGAATAATACTTTGGATGCTAAATGAAAACTCGAAGAATGCTACCGCTAGTAGCAATCGTCTAGTTTTCAGTTAACTTTCGAACTATTAGTCGGTGCGATTAACTTGGCTAATAGGATTAACCTTGGCGGCCTTTCCCTGGTTTAATGAGATCACTACTTTCAAAGGCCGATCTTTTTGTAAACTTGGCGGCTTCTCTTATACCAGTTTTGTTTTAGGTAGATAATAGGTTAGGAAAGGTCAGTTGCCTTGGCTCAGTTTCATCACGCAGGAAACGAAGCGAGGATCGAGTGTACAGTAATGCGACGCATCAGTGAGTCACGTAGATCAGAATGGCCAATAGCGTGTCCCCCTAAAATCATTTTGTGATGAAAGCAGTTAGATCGCGTATACCGAAATCTCTGATAGCTTTTGGTTACAGCAGTTAAGTCTTTACTTCAAAGCACTAACATAAGCTTACTCACTTCGTTTTGAGCAAATGCTTGTTTTAGAAGCTTTTACTGTAGGCAAAAGCTTCTAAAACAAGCATTTGCTCAAAACGAAGTCAAAGCAAAAGCTTAATTTTTATTCACACAGCCCATGGTGTACATTAAAAAAAAAAGTTTGGCGCTCAGTTTAGCTACAGTTGGATGTCCCACTAAAACGTCCAGTGTCGATAGTCATGATTGAACGATCTTTCGTACTACTTACCTTTTTTCAAGGGCAATCATAAATTGAAACAAGGGCCTGCAGCGACTACCTAGTCGCTACCGGTCTTCAGTTCACTTCTGCCACTTTAAAAAATGTTGAAGAGCACACCTCTATGACCAACTGCAACAGCATTATATAATCTAAAAGTAGTAACCATCACAATAATTGCCGGTCATAAATGTGTTATCTTTCAGGGCTAGTTTTAGATTTTAGGAGTAATTGCCAGCTTTTAGGCCTAATTTTTACCTGCCATTTTAATTTCGTAAGTGGAAGCTAACAGGGGTATTTGGTCGACAGTAGGCCTATTCATCCATGCAACCATGGTATCGGGACTTATTTTAAATGAAGCTAATGTATGTCGTTAACGAATTCCTCTTGTTTTTATGGTTGCGTGTTTTCCTGTAGTGTTTAAATGCGACAATCAAATGTTATTATTTCCTTGAGTTACGTCCAGAAAGCCTATTGGTATAAGGAAGCAACAATGTTTTAACATGTAATGTTTTAAAACTCATTTATGGTCCCTGTAGCTAATAGTGAAAACCGTTTGTCTCTAACTGCTACCATCCTAAAGCAGAAAAAAAACGACGGACGGACAAAATCGTGGCGGCCGGACAGTAGACTAAAATCTACCAAAAATATCTTTACCTTTCAAAAAAAGGACTTGGACAGCTGTCTAATGTCTAATTTGCATTTCTTTCAGGTCTTTCCCTTTAATCCGGAAATGATGCACGAAGAATCTGTGCAGGTGCAGATAGAGAGGGCGACCGACATGATTTCCATGCTATGTCGGTCGGTGTGCCACCCGCGGACATTTCATCGCGATTGAGTTATTTTTAGCTAATTTTTCTCAACGCCAGCCGCGGTCGGGTTCACTGCAGCACCCCAGTAAGTTTGGCTTGGAGGCCAGTCAACTCGCCATCATACACGCTGCTCCGTTTGTCGTCGCCTTGTCGGAATCAGAATAATTATGGTTAATTCGACCTGCGAAGGAAAATATTCGACCTACAAACCATTGCCAAAATAATATAATTTTTTTTCCAACGCGGGTGCAACTACAGGCCTACCGTGCAAGTCACAAAAGAGTAACTGTATGTTTAGTTTTAAAAGAGAGTTTTAGCAAAACGCGGGTACGGTTTAAACTCAACGTCAATATGACGTCTTGTGCATTACGTTACACACATTTTAGTAGACACAGTTTGACGCTAATTGTGCATAAATTAACATGCAAAAAAATAATGAAAATCATAAAAATTAAACGATTCGTCACGTGATTGAAATAACGCTGTATGACGTCACACTGGTTTGTGACGTCATTAGGAAATCATGGAGGCAAACTGACTGCGACTGGAATTTGACTACTCAGTCTGTATAGGATAAAGGACAATTGAAGACAGTGGCCAATCAGGCACCCCAGTGATGGCGCTTAGGGGTGTGCCAGGGTGGGTCATGACCCCCCAAATATTTCACGGCTCCCCACCGTCTCCCCCCCCCCCCCTCCCTCGCGACCCCAACACTCAGGTCACCACCAGAAGAAAAAAAAACTTAAAACAAATTGCAGGCTAAACTTGGAATCAAATGAATAAACTGAGCTTTTATTTATTTTTTAATTTACTTAATTTATTTAATTATTAAATTTTTGTACCAACTTTGCAATAATTTATTTTGTGTGTTTATGGGGCATATTTTACAAAAAAAAATTGGACTGCATTGAAGCTTACGTTACGTTTTAGTTGAATTAAACGAAATGCAAGTGCGTAATGCGGTTGCCTTGAAAAAAGTCCCTGGCCCACTCTGTTTTTAGATGTGCCCTCTGAAGGCGCCCCCCCCCCCAAACAATTCAGTCCTGACACCGTCACTGAGGCACCCCCTTCCTCTACGACGAGTTCTACCAAATTTATACCCTGCTGCAGTTTTGGTTTGTTTGTTAAGAACTGACGGTTGGGTATATCTTGTCTTTCTCGGGACGCAGGACACGGTATACGTACTCCAGTTGGCCTTGGCTTGAGAATCCACAATTTTTCCTCGCTTTAAGGCTATATAAACACTATTGCTTGTGAATTAACAGTGCTTGAGCTAATTGCAACCCAAGGGATATTTCTCAGATATTTATTTAGGTAAAATCCTTCACAGCGTATCATTTAATACACGTTTTCTGCAAAAACAGTAACAATCACTCGTTCGACAATTGGCCGCACAGGGTCGCTACTTTAAACGAGTGATGAAACATGGGGTACAACTTGTAGGCTTCTGCTCCTGGTAATGCTGTTTGTGTGTGTATTAGTTATGACGTAGTAAAATAACAGCGGAAATCGTGTAAACTTCCAAGACTGCTTACTCTACCTTGTTAGAGCTTGGAATAACAACTTGGATGGTGTGACGGGCTTGATAGAGCTGTTTCCGTTTCCTTTTAGTGTATAGTTGTTGTAGTTCTTGTTTAATGTTTGTGGGGCAGACCATTCTAAGAGGGTCACGGTGTCCTAAATTAATCTAATCCAATCTAACAACCTTGGAGTTAGGGTAGTCTATTCCGCCATTATCCGTCACAATGCATATCTTTTGGTTTAGCTAAATTAGAAACTTCATGATGAGAGAGAGAGGGACACATGTGCAGGCATCAATGGGCATGACGTCACCCTTGATAAGATAAGGTTGACTCACCCTGCTCATCAGCTAACGACAACTCACCCACGCTGATTAGATTAGGGTGACACACTACTGGTTAGATGACTTCATCACTGATTAGATGATGTCATCGCTGAGTCACTCAGTAAACATCTTGGACTTGGTGGACATCTTGTATCAGGTGGCCATCCTGGTGTAAACTTCGACGTAAAGTCCCAAAGGGTTGTTCTGGCTAACTTTACGGAGAAGTTTCCCTGTATAAGACAGTAGTCTTGTACGATCGCTTAATTCATTAGCAGCTATAAATCTAGGCTGGAAACACAAGATCAGGCATGCACAAGTAATTCAGTCAAGGCAAGGACTTTCTGTTAAAGTCGAAAGGACTTATTCATGGGCAATTATTTAGTAATTACCTCCCCTTTAGTTCCGAGAGCACTTCCTAATTAAAGACTGCCTTCTTATTGAAAGATCGTTAACCGAACTGGCTAAGTCCACATCACTTGTCAAATGACTAAGTCCAAATCATTATTATTCTAAGTCCACAGAGTGGAAGGGTTGGTTACTTAACTTTAGTTGAAGTGAAGCTGGAGGAACGTCGGGGGTCAGACTGGCATAGCCGCAGGCGGATTTTGAGCTCTCAGGAAAATCACAGAGTGAAGAAACAGGGCTTCAGCCCCTTTTTTTATACTCAGAGGTGGTCCCTGGATGAGGAAGTTAGTGCCACAAATTGAGGGCTCAAATGACCTGATTGGTCAGGCTGACCACTGACTCTTACAGTGGATCTGGATAGCTAAGCTAGACTGAAGCCAAAAGTGTACTAGACTGGCTCTGCTGTTGTGGCGCTAGCTAGTACCGGATGTGTTGCATTTTTGGAGCCTGACAAGCTAAAGGACGATGTTAACGTTTACGTTAACGAGTTCAAAGCTTTAATTAAAGAGTTTGATGAATAATAAAACGGATTTAATTAGTGATTAAAATAGTTAAATGATTAATTAATGCAGTTCATTGACTGTTAATTATAAAAGGGGGTCGGCCTATCGCTCCGATAGTGTGCCGGTCCTGATACCGATCAGATACCGATATTCTAATGAGGTATCGTAATTAGGCTAAATTAAACGATATTAACACTGGACCCAAGGGGACCACACGCTGTCTACTGCAGTCTCAAGACTCACGCGAATCTGCTGATTTGAATGGTGCAAGTGCAGCTATCTTGATGACACAAGAACGAGCCAGAGTACAGATTCTTCCTGCACTGTGCTAAACTCATGCACTTTTTACGCTAATAAACCAATTTAAAATCGAGAAGAAAAAATCATTTGTCAATACCGAATGCTACACGAATTACATCATGGACGTAAATGTGTAAATTAGTTTTGTAAAATCATAAAAAATTCATTCTTGTAACTCTAGTAAACCAAACTGATGGCAAACGCCACTGCATATTTTTGTACACACGTCAAAGTACAAAACTATATGTAATGCTGAGAGTAAGCTAACCATCATTTAAAAGTTTCATAAGTCCATAAAAAAATCGTTGTATTTCCCATAAAACAAACAATCGGCCGACCGGATATTTTTTGTATCGCAAAAACATCATTCATTATTTTGCAAACTTGGATTGAAAATACAAAAGAGCTGTACGACCAAGCACAGTATCAGCCTCAAAATATTAAGATCTTAGATCAAACCTATTTTTTTCCAGTACTTAACCTGCCTGGCTTAAGTTTCTTTTTGCGTTCCAGAAATATAATAAAAGTAATAATAAAAAAATAAATAAAACGAAAGTAAACACATCAAAATCTTATATCTTTCGCTTGGGCGGGGGGGGGCCCCCCCGGCGCGGGGGAAGGCCTCATCACGCAGGTAACAGCACCTCTTCAGAAAATCTTTATGACCCACATATCTCATCTTTGCCGTGAGGAATGGCATAACGTCTATCAAAGTTTAAACAAAGTTGGTTTGCTCATATTTTAAATTATGTGTTTACTGTGAATTTAATCATGTCAATACATGATTTTCCTAATTCTTGTTTCTTGTCTTTAAGTAATTTGAGGCTCACTACAAGATCACTAGATTACGAAAAAATAATAATAATAAAGCAAGTGGCTCAAGTTGTTGCTTTGAAATGTGGTGGGGTTTTTAATAATTTAATATTTAATAATAACAGTTTGTTACAATAGCAACAGGTCAGGCAAGGACCCTAGGATCACTAACAGCCAGCCCAATTTAAAAACAGACGACGATATCATATAAAGATTTGGCCGTGGGAAGGTCAGGGGGATGAGTTATGGGGACACGAATGCCTTACCACCAAGGTTAGACCTGCCAGGGGCTCTAAGGCCCCCGATGGCATCGCCAATCGTGTTGGACACAAGAGGTGTAGGATTGGCCCAAGTAAAAAATAAAAGGCAGATGAACAAATGAGACGGTTAAAAAACATCGTTATATAAAACAAGGTATGGTTATGGTAAGTACTAAAAACAAAAGCATCCTCAAACTAGGAATTGCCACCACCTAAAAATAAACAATTCAGAATTAAAAAGCCCGTAAGGCGCATGAACTCCAACGTTCTTTTGTAATAAAATAATATATTAAAAAAAAATAACCAGTTTATAATAATAATAAAACAGTGTTTACTCAGCAAACTAAGCTGGGAGGTCAACGGAAGGGGGTTGGTCCACAGACACCGTTCCCAGGCTAAATGGGGCACTTCAAGAAAATGTGGAGGGGTTCCTGTGAAAGTCTAAATCGAAAGGAGGACAAAGAGTTAGCATTTACAGTCTCCCAACCCAGGGCAGTCCAAATACGAACTACTCTCAACGAGAAAAAGTTTCTTCGACATTCCAAACGAGTAGAGGGAAGGGAAAGTTTCCAATTATGGCCTCTAGTACGTCCTATGGTCCTAGCCAAGTCAAAGTAATGGTAAGGGAACGTCCAGCTGATGGTTGAGAATCCGGTAAGTTAGTATCAGATCAAATTTAATTCTGCGAAGCTCAAGAAGCTTCAGATATTTTCAGATATTTCAGATTTCAGATATTTTCTCCAATAATCTAAAATAAATTTTTTTGGGACAAATTTGAGTAAATTTTGTTTACTTTTCAGTTTTATGGGGAGGGGACTCCGTCTTTTGCACAGCAGTTAGCCTTAGTCTACACTCATCTGAAGAGACGGCTGCAGCCCTGTACACAATCGGGGAATGGGAGGGGGTCCCAAATCAAAATTCAGTCGAACAAAATGGACTCAGTCGATGAAAATAGGAGACAGTATGAAACCACTAAAATCGGAAGCAAAAAGGTGAAAAAGTTCGGATTTTGGAAAAATAGGGATCCATTCGAATGCAGTGAAAGACTAGTCATCTAGAGCCACACTTTTAAACTATGAAAACCAAAATAGTAGGGTTATAACAACAATATAATGCCTTGCACCAAAAGTATCCATTTTCAACTTATTGGGAGTTGATCGTTGTAATGGCTAAGAAGAGTTGGCACAACAATGTGAAAAATACGTGCGTTATTCAAGACATTGATGTGCCAATTGATTCAAAGGGTTCAAATGGTTTTTTTTTTTAGCACGTAAACCACTATTTGATTGTTATGTTTATATACTGCCTACATGCCACTTGCTCATTGTTAACGTACTTAACCTAACTTACACTATTCCGAAATACCCTGTACTACACCGGGATACACCGTGTCTTCCCAAATCGTCTGACACGAACACCTCCACAAGACACACAACGCCATGCTCTCCGCCAAATGCGGCGTGGGGAACAAGGGAGGGGGAAGGGGGAATAGGCAAACTTGTGCGTCGCCCGACTATTTGATTTTACACTATTACAACAATCAACTCCCAATAAAGCACACCATTCTTATTATAAAGAGTCAGTGTAATTTGCCTTCATGATTGTTGCAACTTATAATGAAAAATGCAATCAAATTGTTTAAAAAAATTACGTCAGAGCCGATTAAAGTGTGGTAATAAAACACTTATTGCCACATTTAAATAATGGGCCGATGTAAGCGATTTAGAGGACATTTTTTTTTATCGAATGCAGTCTTTGGAGTTCGAAAACATTCTCGGTGGCAAACCATCTTGAACCATTATCTACCTCTTTGGAAACATTCGACTAAAAATGTCCTCTAAATCGCTTACACCGATCCATCAAATCAATAAAATCAATAACTATTACTTAACGGTCAGCCAACAAAACAATAGACTCCAAGAAAAAAAATCAATGCACCAACAACAATGCTTCCCAGCAATAAGATGATGTGCAGAAACTGTCTATGGATAACTCCGTCTGCTAATAACCATGTGAAGGGCAAGTTCTGGCTAACGGACTCCCCCGTCTCCAGCACACATTTTGGACGAAATGCCTTACGATGGAATCTGCTATCCGCTTATCTAGCAATCGTTCTTTGGTTTTCTTTTGCGTAAGGAGTTGTAACTAGAGTTACAGTAGGAATAATAAGGAGTGAGAGACTGTGACCTAAGGTAACTGCACATCAACCACCCTTGACGAATGGTACGAAGAATGCACGTATGACGCCAAAATGAGTGCGCAGCCGCCTAAAGAAATAGTCCCATTTTTAAGTATCATTACCATCTAAGCAGACATACCTTAATGTACAAATTGGTGCATTTTTAATCTTTCAAAAAAAAAAAAAAATTAACCTAAATCTTGAAAATATTAAAATGTCGTATTTTCTCCGAACCAATGAAAACTTAATTTATTTATATATTTATTTTCAAATCAATTGTTGGTTTCCTAAAGGAATGTCACAATAGTAAATATAATATTTTGTAACGAAAAAATAATGAAATAATACACAAGCAAAAAAAACAAGCCAAAACGAGGCAAATATCAAAAAGACAGCAGCAAAACAAAATATCCAGAAAACATCCAATAAATGCAAAATAGAACAGGCTGGGAAATATCACTCGTAGCTTAATCATCATAAAAGTATCTTAGGTCATCTTAAGATTGCTGGTTTGACAAAATTGTGACTTTAACGGCGATTTTGACTTGCTACATTGAAAAAAGTCAACACTGTGTCGCATGTTGTCGCAACACGACTACAGGGATGGTGTCAGTCACTTAATACAAAGATATAATTGCTTTATGACATCCTAACTAAAATGAAATTATACGTATAAAAAAATTCGTTGACGGAAGGTGGGTAGAAGGAAATCGCACGTGCAAACCGATTGCATTCTAATTGTGGAATACCCTATAGACGACAATCATCCCTCCTTCCCCCCTTCTTTTGAACGAAAAAATTTCGTATCACAGAATTTTGGTCACATGCACACCAAAATTTTCAGTTAGCTATAAATAATGTCGTCAATGGGCTTAACCGAAAAAACTCACGACCAAAGTTTTAATCACGACGAATTCTTAGCATTTATGAGACGCAGTTTTCCCCTTTTAAATGTTGGTACTTAGTTCCCTTTCAGAATCTTGCCAGCTTGTGATTGTAACCATGAGCCGAAGGTTTATTTGTCCTTGTAGATTAAAGGTTCAAGCATACTGCGCTGCATAAAAACAAATAAATTTTTATCTCTCATGGATATGACGCAGAGCATTATCAGCGTTTGAGTGCAGGCTTACTAAGCGACAATGCTTACCATTTACAGAGCGTTATTATTCAATAATTTCTAAAGAGAAAAAAAAACAAGTCAAACAACTAAAATCGGGTACTAGAATTAACGTAGCGATTATGAGCAGTTATTTGTGTAGCCTAGAAGTTCTGTTTCATCGACAACGCACCCGATTTCTGATAGCCCGTGTGCGTGACTACTTCTCAATCAGGCTCATTTCAAATACATTATCAAATGTGCATAAAACTTGTTCCGGAGACCGCCTGTCACGTGATAAACATTTTCAAGTGGTACACATTATTTAAAATATCACCCAGTAATGAAAAATGCAGTTTTAATCAGTAAATGTTACCACCTGAGGGGCCGCTTCAGGCCTACATAAAATATTTGTTCGGACAGCATTAGTAAGATAACCATTAATAAAATAAACAGCAAAACATTTATTTTTCCTTCTTTTCTTACTATATGGCGTAACAAACGACACTTGGGTTTTCCCTACAGTATTTTGCATTTGGAGGTTTGACCAATCGAAGCCAGAGGAACAATTTTGCTAGGTAATTCCAATCGGAAATTCATTGGATGTTTTACATGCCACAATCGACATGAGCACGAGGTGTGCTAAGGCCCTTCGCTTCTGCCAGAGTTGGCTGCGGTCAGGCTCGAACCCGGGACGTTTTGCACATGAGACAATCGTACTCAGTAAGGTAGAATTCAGAAAATACGTGAATATATCCAGTCACAGGTAAAATAACCTACACTGGCCATACTTTGAATCAAAACTGTGTTTAGTCAGGAGCTTATAAAGAGGAGTGGTGAACAGGGTGTCTCTGCATAATGACGGCATCAATGTCCAATCGGCGAATTTTTGTACCACAAAAATACTTTCCACATCATGAGGAATTAAAAACAGTACTGACTTTCTCGTGATCGTAGCTGAATCAGTAAATCTGTTGATTTACAGATTTAATACGGTTTATAATGCTGTTTCGAGTTTAGGTACCTGTCAATGTTCAGTATACTTTGAAAGAACGACAGAATCATGTGATACGGTCAAACGCTAGAGCACAGTGAATGAGTTAGAATTTTTCACTCCTTGCTCTTCACTCTTTATGAACTCCTGATAGAGTACAAAACGAACGAAAACAGAAGCTGGCTTCGTCTCTTCGATTTCAATCTCATCCTGCACTAGAGTACGAATTTAACACGGACAGCTAACATGAAACGTGTACGCTGTTTATTCGTTATACTGCAGTACGAATAAAAATAAAATAAAAAACAAAACACACCTATATTTCAGGGTCGTGCCTTGAATTCTGGCTAACAAGCAAGGAGAGGAAGCCCGGAAGCACAGAAGGAAGCCACAAGTAACTAGACAGGAAATGGGCCATTCCCATAAAAATGGCCGTAAGGGATTTAGCTGGCCGAGATTTGGTCATATTCGTAAACAAGCCAACTTCATCTGATAACAAGCTAGTTTAGAACTGTGTTACGACAGTTTTTATACGATGAAAAGTTCTCTCGTTCAAGGTCATGGTTAAAGGAGGGTATTTAGAACACCACAGGGAGGGGGGGGGGGG
>JAHWFP010208591.1:5525-36140 GCA_023313725.1 Lithobius niger | reverse complement strand
CCATGCCCCGGCTCCCCCCCCCCCCACCTTAGGGACAAACGTTGGTCGGTCTTATGCGTCAGGTGTGTAATATCAGTGATGTAGGACTGATGGGTGCACCGGACAATTTCCTGCACCGTTCAGGGACGCCCTTATGTGGACGTGGGGCTACAATGAAGATATAATAAAACGCATCCCGTTTATCAAATTAGCATGTCGTTTTCAGCGATCACCCTGGCTGCGCCAAGCGCATATTTCCCCAATTGGAACCAAACGTCCATTTCTCACGAGAACAAAGTTGCATTTCATATCTGGGTTTTGAGGGGAGCAGGGAGACCCATCGCAAGCTCATGGGGTGGCCCCCATTTTAGGGACAAAACAAAGTCCCACGAGTCAGGTGGGTAACTCCAATGCTGTAGGGCTTGTGGCGCAAGGAACTTTTGGCTCACCCTGCATAATCTAAAACACAATTGCTAGTTAAAAATGTGTCAGCTTTTAGGCCTAATTTTTAGCTGCCGTTTTAATTTCATAAGTATTAGCTAACGGACAATAGGGTTCGAGAGTAGGCTAAGCCCTCTCCACACAGAAGCAAATTGTGTGCAAAGCAGTGCGTAACTACGTGCCTACAAGATCAAAATTAATGCAATCGTATGGTTGGTGTTGTGTTTAAGGACCAACGTTTAAGTCTTTTTTACACCATACAGCGACGCCATGCAGCCGCGAGCAGCCACTATGGTTAGGGCTTTATTTACGTATGCAAAACGGTGCGGAAACTTGACATTGCTTTTAGGCCTAATTTTTACCTGCCGTTTTAATTTCGTAAGTAGCTGCTAATGGAGAATTTGGTTCGAGGGTAGGCCTAGTTATCCACGCACACGGCGTCGAGATTATTTTAAAGGAAGCTACTGTGTGTCGTTTTTAAAATCCATCTGTTTTTACGGTTGCGTGTCTTCCAGTAGTGGGCAATTGCGACGAATGTTATTATTTCATTGAGTTAGGTCGATAAAGCCTATTAGCTATAAGGTAGCAACGATGTTTTAATTTGCCGTGTTTTTAAACTAATTTTTGAACGCAAAGACAAACGGTGAAAACAGTGTGTCTCTATCTGGTACCGTTCTGGAGTGATATCAGGGCCAAAACCAAATTTGTGGTCCGAACCATGATCACCGAAGCTACACCTTTTTGAATGTGATTTTTCTTAATTAAATAAGTTCTTTTTACCTTAAGTTTTGAATTACAAGTCTTTAAGACAGTGACACTCTTATTCCAATTAAAATCTCATTAAACAAGAACAATATGGGCCATCTATTCAGTTTACTGATTATGTATTAATGTATAAGTAGTAACATGGAGTATGGTAAACGTATTTAAAAGTGTTTCCGTAAAGCAGGACACATTTTTTACAGTTGGAACGTTTGTATTTAAGTCATTAACAGTAAATAAGGCTGACCCGTTCCTTGCAATACTGTTGAAAAGCCCATGTTAGAAAACATAATTTAAGTGAAAAGTAATTCCGAATAAAGTTGTATTGATAAATAAGCCTAGTTTACTTTTGGCTCTTCGAACAATCGTCGACACAGTTCGAAAATTACAGCTAACTTGTTCAGCAACCTGTCGGCTGAGTTGCCATGTGGATGGTTGCAGCATTAAGTTTCGTTGGGCTCTGTTATTTGACACCAGCAGTTCGTGGCATATATCAAACGAGGCTTATTTCGAACGTTAGTAGACAGAACATTTGCAGTTTACTCCCTTTAAGCATTGTTGGCCTATTTCGAGTTTTGATACAGATTGCTCTCCGTTCCCGCTATTTCTTGCAACAATGGAAGTGGTCGTCCTGTTTACAGCAGCAGGCCGGAGCAGCACATATATTGTTGTGTTTGTCCATTTATTTTTGAGCGGTACTGTACTGCTGCTATCGAGTATGGTGTCTGCATATTCTTTACGGGATTTAAGTGAAAAATAACCACACGGTGCTGGAGGACGCGATCGCCTAGACAATTACGGTTAGGAATTGGTCGGTTTTGAAAAGAAGATGTGCCATTTCCAGCTTCACCGACTAAAACTGGATAGCTTTCAGGTTTTTTTGGCACGAATTCCTGTGCATCAGAATCCAACTCAATTTCTTGAAGTTGTACAACAGTGCTTCTATTCGTATGATAAGCAATAGTGGGATTTACACGGCAGTTTTGTGTTACGCGCGACGAATTTTTACACTTTGAGAACCAAATTCCCTGTGCACGACTACCGCTACTGTTATTACTACCATGACCACGGCTGCTAAAAAAGGTTCATCCATTTCCGCGGCCATTGCTGCTATTTGAATTACTGTTAATGCTGCCGTTTTCCCTAACTGCAACCTGATTTTGTTGGTGATTTGACCTGTTAGGGCAGAATTTAGAAGTCTATCCAACAATTGTATTACAAATGTTACAAATGTACTTTGCATCGTATTTAGGCAAGAAACTAGTGATGCTATTTCCATTACCTCTACCACGATTTCTACCCTTTCTAGTGTTACCAACATTTGAAACTCCAGTTTAGATTGGATTAGCCTGTCTTCTTTGAATTATATTTTCCAAGAAAAGACCTTGCATTTTAAAATCTATTAAAGAAGTTAATTTCCTGACATCTTAGGCATGTGAAAAGTCCAATTCAGTGTTTCAAAATAGCTTCAATTTGAACAAAATCACTGATTCTAGTGCCTGTGTTTTGTAAAAAAAATCTGTGCATTTATTAAAATGCTTAATGAAACTTTCATTTTCCTGCATTCTCATAGTTCTAACCATAGCAATAAGGATATACCCAAGCGATTGTACTTTAAACTTAGCCAAAATAAAAAGGCTTTTAAATTCTCCCAATTAGAAAAAGGTTCATTTGCCAAAAACCAGTCAACAGCATCCCCTGTTAACCATGATGGAATAGTTTGGTGGATAAATAATTTCTCATCAACCTTTCTAATTTTTAAATTTTTTCAAATTTCATAATAAAAACTGAGGAGAAAATTTTGTCATTCAACCCATTAAATTCTCCAATTTTCAAAGCTTCCATTTTAGGCAAAGGTAATTACATTTCAACAGCTCTCTGGTAATTTTTCTGTAATGAACAGCTAACAACATTTGAACTATCACCAATTAGATTACTGCTAAGTAATAACAAGGGAACTGAAAACATTAGTTGTTGAAGTTAATGGTGGCTTAGGTCCAAAACTTGAAGCAGGCCTACGTACAGAATTAACTCTACCTCCCCGTAAAACCTCCCCGTAAAAAATTAACTTCTGAATTCAGTTTAGCACTCAAATCCAAGATGGCAGTGTCAGTAGAATTACTAGCTGTAAAAGGTTGGCTAAAATAATTTGGCACAAAAGTAGGCATTTCAGCTGACACTCGACTAGGTCCAGGCAAGGGTGCAGAATAATTTGGTATTGAAGACACAGTCACTGAAGGTTTGCCTATTCTATTCATTTGAAAGAATAGAACATGTCTGAACTTGTCCAGAGGGGTCAGTCCATGTTAGGGTCACTGGAATTAGCTGCTGCTGCTGCAAATTAGCAGTAGTTGTTACTGAAGCTATACAAGCAGGAGTAAAAGGAGGTGGAAAAGGCAAATTCGCATTTGATGGCACTCCTGAAACAAATAAAACACTTCCTGTAATACTAGTATTACTCGAAACAGGTCAAAATAATTGTCCAACATTTGGTAAAGTCAATGTAGGGCTTGACAAACAAACATTTAGGCTTGCTGCTGAAGTATTTAGGCCCAAATTAGGTGTCACTTGAACATTACGGCTAGCTGGAGGAAACTAAGCTGCTACCTTGATGGGGTAACCCCTAATGGTGATTACACAACTTCTGGCATAATAAGGGTAGTCATCTTAGCTGCTTGTTCCCTTCTAGTCCTAGGCCTCTTCCCTGTTTTATTAGGGTCCCAACTTAAATTCCAGGAGTCAGGGTCTAAATCTGGCTAAGATCTAGTAGAACTTGGCATAAAATTACACAATATTGAAAGTCTTAGGCCTACAGGGTATGGAAATTCACTTCAAGGCTAAAATTCAATAGCCTACTCAATCAGGAAAAGTCTCAGCAAAAGTAAAAGTCAAAAGGCACTAGCCCACATAGGCCCACACAAAATCTTCCAATAAATAAAAAAAACACTGACTGATCCAAGCTATTCTCCACTGCAATATAAAAGTTATTGCTATCTTAAACACAGTTCACAATACTCACAACTACTCAGGTTGTCTCTTGGTTACTCACCGATGGCTGGGATCGCAGGTGAAAATGGAACACCCAATATGGCTGCCGGAATTCCAAAAGGGCTTCTTGGTGGAAATGGGTCCTTTCCTAGATGAAAAATGGATGGCCGATGCACCACTTGTACAACCCTTCTATGTCCGGTACAAGGAAGAACGCCAGAGGGTTGGTAAATTCAGGGTTTATTCCAGGGCCACGCAGTCTTTCCTTAGGAGATGTTGTCCAGTGGTTCAAGGATGCTCTGATCTGGGCTTCTAGCAAAGTGGCATGCTTCAGGAAGCGTTCTTAGCTGGTTAGGGACTAGCTCCCAGAGTGAGGCTGCAAGGGGCTGCAAGGCCTTAAATATCTAGAGCTGCAGCCAGCACCTGCCACTGGTGGTGCAAGGTACTTCCTGTACAACATTCTAGTATCCCATGAACCATCTGTGCCAGCAGCTACCACTAGGGGTAGGCAAGGCCAGAGCCATCCTGACCGCTGATCCCCAGGGACAGGACCATACATCAAAGTACATAGCATTACTGGAATACATTGATAAAGATATAGAGTATACAGAATACGTAGTATGGAGCCATAGCATCAAGGTAAGGAGGGCCTCTAAAGCCCTAGCTTAAGGAGTAGGAGGAAGCTGTGGAAACTGTCGTTGCAATGGCTAAATATCTGAATATGATAAACCAGTATACTCTGAGTTTGGTGGTTTGTTTTGTTTAACTAGGCTACATTTTTTGAAACGTATACAGTTCACTTTTTCGCAATAAAACCTAATAAAATTATAGCTGTTTCTAGTCAATTTACTGATTAAACTTCTTTGTAACTTAATATGTAAGCGACCACAGTCAATTGCACAACTGTACTGTGTAGCGTGATGCAAATTGCAGCAATCGGACATCAAAATTATTTCAAGGGGTTCATGACTGCAAACAATTTTTAGTGTTCTCGTGAATTGTTGTTTTGAAGTTGGCAAGCTTGATCACACAATTGTAATATTATAGGAAAATAATATTTCCTCCATAAATACGTAATTACGTAATTTACTGTCCCGTTTATAAAATTATCATCCAGTTGTTCTCTTTGTTCATCTCCGATTCATAATACTATACTGTAGACGTATTTACTGTAAAGTTTGTAATTCATGTCTTTTTTCAATATATCAAAATATTTTGTGCTGTAGAACAAGACAAGTGCAAAATGGCGTTACGTTCAATTTCTTTCACGTCATCAGATGACTTTTGGCCCAATTTTTTTGTGTGCTTGGTCAATCATGAGATTCGATGATATATTCAATTAGGTGGTACCCGACTACACTCTGACCACTTAACTATCACTTTGTTTGACGTAACCAATGCACAAAAATCCCCAAATGCACAAATGTCGACATTCGCATTGGAATATTCTATTAAGACTTTCCCCCTTAGTACTTTCCTCTTCACCTAATTGTGAACTATAATTTCATTGCATATGACAATGTCGCATCTTCAATAATATAATTGTATAATTTGGTGCAGTTTTGCTCTTTCTGCCACCTATAGTGGCGTGTTTAGTTGGGGCGTCAGTTTTGGTTCACAACCTTCTTCACGCTACAAATATTTATTTTTTTATTTTTTATCTATGACAGAAAAAATTGCAAACACATATTTGCATGGACCTACCGAATTGTTTATCAACTTGCTGACGAATGACAAGAATACAAATAAACTGATGGTTCATTCTTTCTGAAGTTTGACCTTTGCACTTTCCTAATAAAAGCAATAATGTGAATGATACTAAAATGGACCAAAAAGGAAAAGGAAAAAGGAAAATGGACCAAAAGGCATGCAAGACATTGTTTGAAGCCTTGTAATAACTGAGTGACCAAAGATATTAGGGCATGTGAGTCAAAATTCACAATATTTCCTCCTACAGATTGGGCTCGTTATCAAGTGGGAACAAAGGTTGAAAACATGGTCTAAACACTAATCCTAAATCTATAGCATGAAATTATAGAAAGCACAAATTCAATAGCCTACAATTAAATGTTGAACCAATGAGTTTTCTGCTTTTTTAATTTAAAGTTTAGTTTATGTGAAGTAAGGCACTTAGAAATTTCTTGTTTGCTATGTCTAAATGGGTGGCTGTAATCCCTTATAATTCCTTACATTTATGACGTTACAGAATACTTTCGCAAAAAAATACTAAGTGACAAAATTCGCCCTGTTAGCAGCAATAGTATGGGTGGAATTACTCCCTGTCCATTTTCTGCACTCCTTCCGCGACTATCACTGTGGATGATGTAGTCTGGTTGTTCTACCAGACTTGTGTGCACATTGTTGATATTAGTTGGTTGCCTATTTGAAGGGCATTGTTGTCAGTAACGATAGCCCGTTTCATTGTCTCGAGACTGTCCAAGTATTGTAACAGTCATCCTTTCTCAATTCTCCTTGTCATTATCATTGTTGGGGTCGTAGGCTGATTAAGGTTAACTGTGAGTAACGTAGTGTTTTCTTTTTCCTTTCTGCCTTTTCACTTTTTTCTCTTTAACGCTCACAAAAGATAGGATATGTTTTTTCTGAATCTCTCTTTGCATGTCCACCATATCGGATAAGGCCTAACTGGGTGAAACTGATGTACGTTCTTGCAACCCCATCAGCAGGGTATTCCAGCTTCCCGGCAACGATAGATTTCAGTAAATGAAAGAGAACACTTGTGAGAACGTTTTGACCTAAAATACGTCTCGAAAGGAAATGGGGAATTACCACATAAACAGGGCCTGAGTCACAACCAGACAAGTCTTGCCAAGTTTTTCACAGAATGCTATTGCCAATAATTCCACTTACATTTTGGACTAATGCAGGCTTGTACTTTCTTTTACAATCCGACGGATCCAAAGTGATTGGTGGAAGGTGGTTCGGATATTATGTGTTCATGTTTGCTACTCAAACACAAGAAGCCCTGAGCTGGACCAAACGCTCAGCTACCTTTTACCACTCACGTGGAAGGGATGGAGCGATATCTGCCACTTCGAGCCACACCACCAGACCAAAGAAGAGAAGTTTCGACCCATCTTTAAGGTCGTTTGGTAGCAGTGATCCACGTCACCACACCATGGAAAAAGTCCAGACCTATCTTTATCATCTTCATCACCCTACCCCCAATGTAAAGTAAACTGAGAGAGTGCTAAAAAGTAACATGATGTTGGATCCCTAAGATTTTTAGGCCCAACAGCCTCGACCAAACCTCCTAACCAAAAGACCTAAAAGAGAAAGTCAAGTTAACGGGAGCAGAAAACTACCATTTTTGGTTATAGCTTCAATGTCTAGCTAACAATGAGAAATTAGCAACTCCCATCTTCAACAGAGATGTCTGCATCCAGCAGTTGCCATCCACACAGGACATTCTGGACTAGCAACAACAAAACAATGACTGTGGTATAATGCTTATGTGCACCATGGCTCCAAAGCTTTCTATTCAGTATCAGAGAGTGTCCTTGTTTAGGCCTATCTGGGAGTGACTAACGAATTTCTTTGGATACCAAGATCGTTATCACCATACGTATAAACTAGGCGCTCTCTTGAATAACGCTTTGGACCGTCAGAAGTCCTTGTAAGCTACATTCAAAGATAACGAATGATTCATAGAGAAACATTGACAACTGGGTAATAGTAGCTAATGGAAGCAGATGCATGCGTTTGGTTGCTGCGTGGCATATCACAACCAACACTCTTAACCAAAAGAGAAGCATAACTCAGAGGGGAATAAGCACTGGCATTAAACCTTCTACAAGCAGAACTATTAGCTTGTGTGACACACTTGCAATTCAGAGGCTAAACCTTTCACGTTACCATACAATTTTGTCAACTAATCATATGCACAACCGGAAGCCTATTTTTTGGACTTCTAATTCCATCCTACACATCAAGGAACTACAGTGGTGCCTGACCCATCTAGTTTCAATACCATTCCAGTCATACCAATACCATCACCTTTGAACTTGCAAAAAGCACTTGGCCATTTCTGCTTCTTCTGTAAAGCTGCATACCATGTATTCTGTGAATGCCAGTGTGCAAGTCCCGAAACTATCGTACATGGCTCATGTGCTTGACCTGTTTTGGTTTTGGCCATACAAGCATGTGCTTCCCCAAGAGTACCAGTGGAGAACACCCAACAACAATACATGCCATAATTGAACCTTCAGAGCCAATGACCAAAGCGACGGAGCACCTTTAGTTATGTGTCGCAATGAAACAGTAAATCTAACAACCAACATGTTGAATGCGACAGCCGCCTGGAGCAATACGAACGATGTTGCCATCTTGTCACAAGACCATCGTTCATATGGAATTAACATCACTGGTCGTCACATGGAAGAATCCCAGCGTAATAGTATGTACTACGTGATAAGTCAGATGTTACCCGCTATCAAAGTAATAAATCTAGTTTCCGATTTTTAACCATGACTCCGGGGCATTCCTTTGCATACTGCATAAGTGCTATAAACATTTAGATTGATCATTATGCCCAAGCATTAATGTTGTACTAGAATCAGATGGTGGGCATGTTAATAGGTGACATAAAGTTAAAAGACTATGACCATTTGGGTCGCAGTTTAGGTCTCTCTGTTGTTGTAAAGAAGTTGTAGAGATGCCTGATGCTGCTAGAAACTGGCTAGCAGCATCTAGAATGTTGAAACATGGCCAGGTGATGTTTACTTGCATCAATGCCTTAAGCCTCACAAGTTGATTAAGTTTGGTAATGGTGAAAAACACTTATTTGAATTACAACTAGGAATTGGTACGTCTTATAATTTATAGGGCAAAACCATAAACAGGGAAATGGATGTCACAAGATGACAGGCCAAACAAACATATTTGTTGGGTGCCCTATGGAACCTGAGCAAAGGAGTAAAAAGGCACGGTAACAGATTATGTGAAGGCAAACCAAGCAGTGCTACATAAAAATACAAACAACGTTAGCAAACAAAGGTCATCAGGTTAGCAATAAAATTAAAGCATAACAAAAGCCACTAAGTCATCGTACATTAAAAGCATAAAACAGTAATTTAAACCAGATAAAGACCACCAATTTCTCCCCTCAAACGAGGAAGAAATCGCAGCCGAAAAGCAACGACCCACCTGCTCCGTTGGGAGGCATCGTCGCAAGGCAAGGTGTATGCAAATCGGGGTCCCGCGTTTCAATGGTGTGATGCATTCGTATGGAACCTGAACCCTCAAAAGAAACTTGCTTCATTTCACATTGCTTACTGGTTGCATCATCAGTGGATAATGTCAGTGATAGTGGTGATGACCTCTCAATGACACAGAAGATTTAATTGTGTACAAAACAGTCATACTCTACTTTGTAGAGGGCCCACGCTCTTATGTAATGGTAATTTAAAAACGTCATGGCCACTTCTAAAAAAGCCTTATATGTTAAAACCTGCAGGGTATTTAAATGCCCCATCATTATCAATAATACGTTACTGCGTCAATCCACAGATGTGCATACCATGACACCTTTTGAGTCAACTGAAAGTCCTTTGACTAGTTTGTAGTTAAATTCCGAGGCTTTACTTTTTTAGCTGAAAGTCTTTAATTCCTGACCTCATTGTCTTATTTTTTTTTCTGAAATGTCACTTTATGCCGAGTTTTCTTTCGATACACTACTCTATGTTAAACAGACTGAGCCCAGTGTATCCCACACACACATACACTGTACCCATGTTAATCAATAGAGTTAGTGGTGTTACCCTGTAAGAGGAGTAATATATTCCAACTGACATGTTGCCCTCAGCCTTGTCCACTTTTGATTATTAAGCATAAACTACCAGAGGAGCACAGTCGCCCCTCACACTACAACTGTGCTTCTTAGTATAACATTGTTCAAAATGACACACCCCTAACACAAGATGTTTCATCCCATGTAGTGCTGTATTCCGCCAAGGCCCCTTTTGATGCCGAAATTTACCCCAACAGCAAATAAAATTCAGTGCTAGTCACGGTGTAATGTACCCTTATTTCTTAGTGAATTAATCCCGAATTTCCTGCATTCTGCCTTCTGTACCCCGTTTTGAGGTGTGTTATTTAGAGGGGGCATGGTATTAATTACACTTCAACTCCAACAATAGTCTGTTTCATAGTCTCTGGACTATTTGTGTAAGTATTGTAACACTCGCCCTTTCTCAATCATCCTTGTTATTATAATTGTTGGGGCCATAGACTGATTATTGCTAATTTTGAGTGACGTATGTCTTTTCTTTTTTCTTTCTTTTTAAACTTTTTTTTCTTCTTTGGCACTTACAAAAGAGAGGACCTGTTTTCTGAGCCTATATATATATATACATAGCTGTCATCTTGTACTGAGGCCTAACCATGAACCTGATGTACATTTTTGCAACCCCATGAGCATGGGACTCCAGTTTCCCAGCTAGAACTACAGTTCAGCGATTGCAAGATCATACCTATGATAACGTTTCGACCAAAAATATGTCACTAAAGGAAAGAGAGAATCACCACACCAACAAGGCATTAGAGACGACTATATAAGTGTTCCCAAAATTTTCAGAGGAATGCTACTTCGAATAAATTCTGAGAATTTTATTGTGCGTTGCGTATTCATGTTTTCTGCTCAAACACGAGAGGCCCTTGGGTCGGACCAGATGCTCGGCTACCTTTTCTATGGTCAGTGGAGGGGGTGGAGCGATCATCTGCCATTTTGATAGCCACCAATGCAAAGGCCCTGATGTATATCAGTGACTTCAAAGCGGACTCAACCTCCCCCCTTTCCATACCATCCAGAACCAATACTTCAAGATTAAAGCCAGACATACTAAAGACCTTATTCAACAATGCTGCAGAATTAGGATTTGTGTTTTGACCTTTGCTTAAAATGTATTTCCTTGATAACGACTACTATCTGAGGGACGAAACGTTGTAAAGTTTAACTTACATGTGCTTAATGGCTGTTTTTAATCAATTACTACTGAAAGGTCGTTTATCTATACGGCTTATTGAATCTTTGTAATACAACAACTGTGCTGATCATGTCAAGTAGTTCACAATATTATTGTTTAAATATATAGCACAGCTACAATGCTAAAAATATGTAACGAAAGAAAATCATGCAACAGCCAATGTTCAATTATTTTGCACCACCTTTAAAACACCACAAAAGCGCGTGCATAACCAAGGATTTTCAGCTGAAACAGTTACTATTGAAATATGTAACACAATTATTCTGGTATTACGGCGTTAGTTTTTTTTAATGTGAAGTCGGTGTACTAAAGGTTGCTACCAACCATGATTCCGTAAAAGTATGGCCTCCAGAAGTCCTGAAATGCATTAAAAGGCCTAAAAGATAAAAGGTTCCAGGACTCGACCCTAGACACCAGTACATAGATGTTAGTAGCTATTCAACCTTTCTCAGTGTTGACCTAAAGGCCACAAAAACACAAAGAGGAAAAGCAACCTGTTTCTTTTCTTCCACATTAGAAAGAATGCTACAAGTAAATAGGAATAAATCACAAGGTATAGGGGTAAGTGAAGAAATAATACGTATTAAAGACCGGCCTTGTGGTGCTACAAGATACACAAAACTGAAAAGAAAGAAAAACAACTGCCCCGACTGGAACTAGAATCCAAGATTTCCCGTCTACCAGCCGGGCACACAAACCACTGTACTACAGGGCGGATCCTCGCTGTAGGCTCCAGCTGAGCTTAGTAGCTGTTCAACCTTCCTCAGTGGTGACCTAAAAGGTCACAAACAGACACAAGGAGGGACAGAAACTTGCTTCTTGGCCTCCACATTAGAAATGATGCGAGTAATAAATAAAAAATATACCATAAGGTGAAAGGTTAACTAAGCAAACAGTCCGCCTTATTTAATACTGGTCTTGCAAAACTAGAAGCTACACTAATCTGAGTAAGAAAGAAGAGGTAACTACCATGACTGGGACTGGAACCCGCTTACGGTTTGGTTAGTTAACCCTTCACCTTATGATTTATTCTTTATTTATTGCAAGCATTATTTCTAGTGTGGAGGCCAAGAAGCTAGTTGTTTTCTTTCCTTGTGTATGTTTGTGATGTTTAGTAATGTCGAACAGTACTAAGCTCGGTTGCTGCAACCAAGGTACGCCCACGGATCTTAGTGGTTAGAGTGCTCGGCTAGCAAGTAGGAAGTCCTGGGTTCGAATTCCAGTCGGCACAATTGTATTTTCTTTCTTTTTCACAATACTGTATCTTGGAGTTTCATAAGCAAGTATTTAATGCAGACTATTTACTTGGTTAAACATAAAATTAGTTTCATGTGTTATTAGATCCTTTTCCGTACACCAGTTTTCGTTTGATAATTTTAACGTTGTGAGAAACATGCAACCAACGCACAAGGGAATGCAAACTGATAACGGTTTTGTAGTCATCAACCTTCGGAACCATCAAGGTTTTATTACGAAGACACCTGGTTATTGTGTACTTTATTGTCGAACATAAGTAACTTACATTTATTGGTTTGACTTGCAAGAAATAAAATCATAAAATGAAAAAGCTTGACTAAATACCTCCCGATCCCGATAGAATAAACCAACATTAAAGAAAGCAATAACACATTTCGTACTGTGGTTGTGGTATTAATATTAAATGAAAATAACTTGCTTTATACTTGTGCTATGTTATATTTAATTTTATCTCCCACACGATCTCGCTCCAACCTCTCTCCCCTTATTAGCATATCGTTGGAGGATTGATCCTGAATTATTCTGGTTGTAAAATTCGGGAGTGAAGCCCGAGCATCCCTTAAAATTTAAAAAAATCCCTCTTCTTGATAGATCTGATTGTAGTAAAACAACACAGCCGCAGATGGATAAAAACTTTTAAAGGATTCTCGTCGAGTTTTCTTCATTTCAAGTCGTGATCAAAATTGCCAGACTGGCCGTAATGATTAATACTTCAGAAGTTACAGGAAAACTTCAATATGGCACAGTATGCAATACTCAGTTATGTTATTTATCATGTGAAACCGTAGTTTTTAGGAATACTTTAGTGCATGATATCACTAATTGAAATGGTGAAACTAGATCAGGTTCATTAAAAATTATTTTCCCGCAGATCATAATTTGGTGCAACTAGGCTACTTTGCCTTCTCACTGAATACCTACAATACGGATAATAAGTAAAAGTTTGGCTTTGAGATTCAGTTATTACCATGCAAAGCTTTGGGACTAACTTTAGCAGTTCAGTGCAACAAGCTCTCTTTTTATCCAAGCTCTCTTTTTATCCAGGCTCTCTTTTATCCAAGCTCTCTTTTTATATTCCAATATTCTTTTTCTAGGGAGATAGTAAAGAAAAAGAGCTAATTGTTTTCTGTCAAGCCCAAGAAACAAGTTAATTTTGTAGCAATGCCAGCCAATGTTTTTTATGCCATATTTACTTTACTTTTTTACTTTTTATTTTTTTTTTACGTTTTTTGTTTAGTTTTACTTTTTTGTTTCAGTTTACTAGCATATAATTTAACGATTGTGCTATAAGGCGAATTGCTGTTGCATCAACCTCCCGAACCAAGCTGAGATTCTCAGTTAATGAACATAACAAGCTCGATGACTAACATTTTGGTGAAAAAGATTCTTAATAATGAAGTCGTCTACTTTATCTCTTCACACATTAAAAAATGAGTATGTTTAATTTAACCCTTGGTTTTGCAAGGAAATACACCCAAGGAATGAAAAAAAATTAGAGAGAAAAATTTTAATTAAGGTAACTTTTTTTAATTAAAAAAATTTCTGTTTGCATTCATTTTTTAGAATATGTAGCGATGATCAGAGAAATAGTAATTATTTTAACTTTATCCAAAAACTTCCTGCGATAATATTTGGGTCTCCACCAGGCATGAGGCAAAAGTTCTGCTTTTGATCTGGTGCAAGCCACACGGATTTATAACTCGAAGCAACTTTAGGCTTGTAATGCCAGCAGCGTATACTCTGCAAACGCCATTCCTTATCGGTGTATAATGGGCAATCAAGGTAAGCATAACGGCGTTACTACTCTTCCAATACAATAGAACATCCTGCTATATCAAATCGCTATTAGTGTTCAGAATGATCATCAAGATTTATGACTTAACCATTAAATTATGTTTTTATCTATGTGATACGGGACGGACGAGAGCAGAAGAACAAGGTTTTAGCAGTCCATCCAAGGTAAAATTGTTAATATTATTTTTTTTGCAAATAATTAAAATTGACGCAACCATTGGTAACCATCAGATTATATATTAAGATTGTAATAAAGCCCTCACTTGGCCAATAATTAAAATGTTAACGATCTTGGGAGACAGTATGGCTTCAATGAATAATTATTATGAAAGTAACTCCTCAACAGCGACTTTTAAAAGTAATAATTGATCAAATAAAAGAGCTAAAAAAAATAAAGGAAGGAATAATTTGTTTTTGTTGTGTTTTCTGGCTGGATTTATTCTTGTTATATTTTAGAAGCAGTTACACTTTATTCTCCATCGAACATCAAATGATCAGAATAATGTTGGCGAGTCACTGCTGTGAAGCATAAATTTGAAGCAAGAAAATATTATTTATAAAAACATTTAAATTTCCAATTCAGGAGTTTGGCCTTTGAACACTAGTGCAAAATAAATTAGTGCCACGTTAATTAAATAACGCTTCTAATATTTCTATTTCCATCATTGTATATTGATTTTGAATGGCCAAACACGCAAAAAACTGCTCTGAAAACTGTTCGTAACGTCCTATCAAACATTTATTGATCAGAAAATAAAGCAGTTAACAATAAATGACGACCTATTTTGCATTATACTTGGTATCAGTAACATTACATATCTGAAAACTAGTTGACTTTAACTGGTTGGGCGCCCGGAAAAGGGCACTTAGAGGTTTCGAAAGGATGTCAAACATTCGTGTTTGCGAAGGACGAAGGTCTGCGGATTGAGCGTGCAAAAATGAACAAACTGCATGATTTTCAAGGATAGTATACCATTTCAATGTAAAACTTTTAATATAGTGTACCTTTTACTATACTATATGAACTGCAGACGTTCTAAGGAATGCGGTGAACAAATTGTCACAACAACTGCAATTAGGTTGGGTTCTAATAATCATCAATACTTCGATTCTGAGATGCTCTGGTGAAAATAAACTATGTGAAGTATGGACCGACGCCTGTAGAGTAAAAAAAGCAAACAGTATGGCTAGTACAAATTATCACAGGAGAAAAGTATAACGTTATGGCGCCACCTATATAAATACGTGTGTAACATACACGGTGAAATTTCAAAGAAACAAAGCTACAAAGAATTTCAGTGAAAGTGGCGAGCGCATAGTAGCATGCTAAAAGTGCTTTGAAAATTGTTGTAAATGTTTTGTGGACTTTTTTGCTCAACCTTATTTAAAAAGACCCGTACAATTTTTCTTAAACTATGGTTCATTCATTATGCACACTGAATTAGATTAGTGATTACCGTTTGAAATACCCCACAGATTTTTTCGTGACTATTCTAGCCATTACTAAAGAGTGGCGCAATTCCCGTTCACTCTCCCTACACACGGTGTTTGGTCTTTGCATGTTTCTTTATTTCAGGTTTTTACGCACATCTGTCTCTTTCATCGTCCTTTCCTACCGTTGAATTTTAAGATTATGTATAGCATAATACAACTTCCCCTCAGATATAAAGGAACGATTAATTTCGAACCACAACTGCGTGGTGTGATGCACAAAAGGGATGGGGTAGAATGATTCAACTCGCATTCCTCACTCTGTTTCGTCCTGCCAGCAGCAAGCAAAGGAATGTAACGATGCAGTCCGTACCTTATGCTAAAAATCTCTTCCTTGCGTTTCTGCAGTAGCTTCAGTTTCCACGAAAATAAAAATGCATAAAACCAACAATTACTGAGGAACCATTACGATTGGGACCATGCCAATATATGTATTTTTTTTCTTTTCGGTATAATATTGATCACCTTTATCCCCATCTGCCACTACTAAGCATAAAGATAGTGAAGCTACCTCCAGCCTCTACCCCTTTCTTATCCCGTAACATTTGCAGGAAGCCATTCAGTTAAATTGCTAGATGGGTAGGCCGTCTGGCTTACTGTGCACGTTTCAAACATCGTTGCATATTGTGTGTTGTGTACTGTCTATTGTGTAAATAAAACAGTATTATGTAACTTTATTTTCTTCCGAGCGGTGTGATGCCAGGCGACTAGCATTGGTAAATTCGTCATTTGTCATGAGATAGTTTTCCTTTTTTTAATTAGTGCATATTTATTTGGGTGTGGGTCATTACTTTTTGTATTGTCCTACAGGACGTGTAGCACTTAGAAATAAAATGTCACTGAAGTTTACTTTAAGAGTGATTTTTATGTCAAACATTATCAAATTTGTTGTAGGTTTTTCTTTCGTCATGTGAATAACAGCAAATTGATTAGTTTTTTTCAGCAGAAACACAAAAAAAGTTACTTTTTTCTTCGTGTATACCATTTATGAGAATGAAACTAATTATGATTCTCTGGTAATCGTTAAAATCTATATTTTCATTGCCAAAGATTTACGGACAATAATGTACAATAATGTTACTTTTATTTGTAGGATGACTGCTCCCAACCTTAGGGGGTCAATGAAATTCCTATTATTATTCGTTGGAACTGGTAAGTCAATGTCCATTACTGCTGGTATTTTTTATTCATTCATACTAAGGTAATATATTCATTGATCCTAAAGATGCAATGAACTTCATAGTCACGTGGTAGCCCAGGTACAACGGATACAAATGACAATTCCACCATTTATTGATTGATAGAACTCCTTTCAGTCAGTGTTTGGAGATGAGCCAAACAGCCATAACAGAAAAATCTAGGAAACAAAACGTGATCTCCGTTTTTCAAAGAACATAAAATTCACGTTAAAATATATATTTCTCCAATGTAACTCAGATATCACTGTTCAATAAGTTTATTTTTTTTAAGTCTAAGTCGCTGTCGCTGCTGACATATAAATTATTAGGAAAATAATAATTATTACTTTTAATTTTCTTTGAAAAATTTTTTAGTTGATTTGTGCGCCAGTTTCTCCGATTTGAATATACCTGTTCTTCCGTTAACTAGTTTTTGTAAGGAATGAAGAATGAAAAATAAAAGTTGAAATACGACAGTCATACACTAGTGTGTCACACCAAGTAATAAAAACCCTACAATAACTATAGTGTTTAACTAAAGTAAAGCCAGTCAAGTGCTATACATAAAATAAAAGTCATGTAGTCATTTAGTGCATTTTGTTCTGCTTTAGTGCATTGTTTTTTTTTTTTACCTTTAATACATCCTGTAATATTTTTTAACATTCAGCATCATTCAGTTGAAGATCACGTTGTAGTAGTCACGATGCTACATCATTAATGCAGAATATGAAAGTTAATAAACCTTGTACCTAGAGTTTAACACATTTCAGAGTTATGGATAAAAATAATAATGCGGTTCAAAAGTTCAAAAGCTGGAACTTGGTTGAAATGAAGACCAACTAGCCATCTGATTCTCAGTAATAATGTTGCAAACTAGCTAATGGCTGTGCCAACTTCCATGTTAATTTACATTGAACCATTACTCTTGTATAACGATGTATTAGGAAACACTTCAGATAATGCAGTATCAGTTTCTAAAATCTTTGATACCAATAACCGACCACGTGATCTACCATGTTGTCACGAACGGTGGCTACCGGGATTTGTTAGCGAGTTCCCCAAAAATGTTATAACATCCAATTGTTGAAAACTGTAGAAATATCAAAA
Source organism: Lithobius niger (assembly GCA_023313725.1). Classification (NCBI taxonomy): domain Eukaryota; kingdom Metazoa; phylum Arthropoda; class Chilopoda; order Lithobiomorpha; family Lithobiidae; genus Lithobius; species Lithobius niger. The sequence continues at coordinate 18,142 of JAHWFP010208591.1, read as the reverse complement.
TATTTATGGTGAAATTAAGTGACAAATAAGTGAATTAATTAACGCAACAATACCTGCTCCATACCTAGCCTCACTGCATGGCATTCAGCTAGCATGATATTTCATTTGTCGGTGATTGATCCAGTAACCGAAATTTTGCACCTTGAAATGTTTTAACGTACTTTCATACTAGAATTGCATTTAGTGCAGGAAGTCAAACTTAGCTGCAAACAACAGCTGAATTTTAAGTCCTATTGCATACCCTAGTAGAAAAATACCATCTTTTTGTCAGACTGGGTTTTTTCGTGTCTAGGAGAATGTACGAAAAGGCTAATTTCTGTCTCTGACGTCATTAATAAATCCCGAATTAAATGCTGATAGTTTGAATGAATATTCGCCATGAACGAGGATATAAATTTACGACCACTTCTTTTATGTTTGCAGTATTGCTGATATCCGATTACGCTGAATGTGGTAAGTATATAGCACAAAAAAATATAGTTATAAAACATGACTCGAAGAAAAAAGGTTTTCGTAAATATAAAATAACAACATACCTGGTTATTTTCTTATAATTAAATTTGTGTAAGAAAATATAATTGATCAAATCATTTTTACCGTGTTTTGGACCCATGCAGGCCTCAATGGCTACCGATCTCTTACACTGAGAAACAAAGATGCAAAGCATCATTTTAAAATTTTAAAAAAAGTTAAGAAAAACTTATTGAAATGGTACATAAACAAAAGCTTGCATGATTTTAGACTGTGCAGAATGTGTTTTTAAAACTCCAGTTCTTGACCGAATTTTATACTTTACATAAAAACAAGTGCAAAACTATTTCTGTTACCTTTTGGACTTAAATGTCAGACTAGCTGGGCAGGAATTGAATTCTGGACCATTGAGCCCAAACACCGATTCACCGCTGCGAAACTGTACTACCTCTAGGCCATACCAGCCAGGTAAGTATGTCTTAACAGTGGAGCTTGAGCCTTTGCTCTCAAAATTGAAGGATTCAATTACCGCTCACACAGTCTGACGTTTAAGCTCAAAGACAACGGAAACAGGTTTGCATCTGCATTTATTTACCACAAATTTAGCCGATTTGCCTTTCTGTCCCGTTACATTTTATACTTCAATGCAACTATAACTTGTTGATATCTCTTGGTCGCATTTTCGTTTTCACATCCGTATAATTTCGTTACTCGTCCACCAATAAACAGCGGTGATTTGTCTACCCTGTAGCTTATTTGTACGTATTATCCACCAAAAAATAATTTTGAAAGTGTTCCTTCTTTCTGTCTTTCTGAAAAAATAAACTGTTTAACATCAAAAGTTTAAAAAAGTAAAATCTGTTTAGTAGTGAAATCGTTACATCGATAGTAAGAAAGAGTTGGACACACAAATCAGTGACATCTCTACAAATCAGTACCATCTCTTGGAGAAAAGAGCATAGAAGATGATAAAAAAGTAAAAAACATCATTAGCGAAAGTCATAAATAGTTCTATTTACTATAAGCAGTTGTAAAAAAAAGGGCCACGAATTGATGCACACAGTTAGAAATTGCCGAACTTGCTCTTTTAACAAGTTTTCCTGCATCACGGATTGAAATACCAATAATTGGCCGATTCCAGTATTCTGACATCCTAATTCTTCAATGTATTGAAGTATTGTACGGAAAAAATTAACAAGAAACTGAGTCTTTTACGTACATTTGCTTATCTCAATCTGCCTTTTTTAAATCTCTATCTGTATACAGTGGTTAAAAACACTAATGTTAAATGGTTAAAGATATTATTTTATTATTCCAAAATTATGACTGAAATACATCTTTACCTAGGGCAAGTCCCATCTGTGGAACACAGCCATACGGAATGATAGCTGCTTAAGCCTTGTTCAATGTAAACTTTCTGCTAAGGCCTACAAAAGTGACCCATACATACTTAGCTTAACACTTATTAGTGAAATGAAAATTGTTAAACATGAGTGCATAGTAGGGTGGAGTGTAAAACCATTTTCCGGAATTCCTCATTCGCAGGGTGTGTAAAAGTTGCTCTTGGGGATCACTATCACACACTAAAAGTTTCATCATACTGAGGTCATGTCTTAAAGTGCCCCAAGGTTCTTCAAGTTTACCATTGTACGGCAATGGCTGGAACAGCCAAAAAGGGATAAATGATGGTTTTACTGTTTAAAAATATAATTTTTAAGATTATCTCGTTAAATTCTTTCAGAAAACCATGTTGCCATGCTGTAACTGCAAAGAATTATATTTTTCGTAGAAACCGTGGAAATAATTTAGCCTTGAAAATTGGCCAAACTGTTCTTTTAGTCAATTTTGGCTCATCACCAGTGCTTATACTATTGCACAGAAAATTTTAGGGGGGACAATTACGGCCACCTTCCTTAGTCTCTAAATGTTTCAATTGAGATAATGTTAAAATTAAATTTAAATCAGTTAAATCAAAAATTTTATCTTTTTTGGCCGTTCTATTCATTGCCGTACATTGTTAAACTTGAAGGCCCTTGGGGCACCTCAAGATATGAGTCAGAGTGATGAACTTTTTGTGTGATAGTGATTCCCAATAGCAACTATCTGTACTCTGCCAATGACAAATTCCCAAAAATGGTTTCTACACTTCACCCTAGTGTGTAGTCAAATTCCAGCCACAACAGAAAGTTAATCTTGTTCGCCTTATACTAATGAATAATCATAACTTTAAAATTAACATTGAAAAAATGTGTATCTCTTATATACATATGTATATGTGCAATATATATGTATATACACACATTGAAAGCATTACTGCTGTCATAATCTAAATCGATTAAATGGCACCCTAAACAAAAATCCAAGCCCATTCATAAAAATAATCCTCACTATCAGAGATAACCTTCGAAAAATATGTAGTAACTATAGCATTAATGAAAAGCATATACAATTAGTTATATCTGATATTTGTAATATCTTCATGTTTTAAAACCTACAGAATCTCTTAACACATAGAATGATACAAATTTTGTTGAACATAAATTAGAGTTCAAGGACACATGATTAGGTGGATGTAAATTGAATATCTTCTTTTTTAAGTTACACATGATGCATACTTCAGAAAAATTCAATACAAACACTAGGAGACATGAATCGTCTTATTATTATCATGTTCGTCCTTCACAAACGATCAGGAAATTGTTCGACATTGTTTGACAGTGAGAAAATACCACGAATACCTGCAGGTGTTTATTTGAATATTGTTAATTCTCCAGTTTACGAAACATTGCAGGTAAGGATTAGATGTAAGGTTTTTTAAGCTTAGCATTATTAACTACTCAAAGAAATTAAATCCTTTGTTACAGCACAGCAGAATAGCCGAGCAGAGCAGCTAGCTATAGCCCAAGACAATGAAAAAAATGGCGATATATTAATTCCTAAAGAAGGCACGGAAGCTGATCCTGGAGCAGCAGCTGCTGCTGCAAAGCGTCGTAGCCTAGCTAGAAAGCGACGACAGTACAGCTATCAAGCAGCAATTTCAGCACAAAATTCAGCACAAAGTAGCAACAGTCAGTCATCGTCATACTTTGCCCAGCAAGGACCTCCATATGGATCTCCATATGGATCTAAAAAAAGAAACATTTTTGATCCACCACTATACCCATCAATTTATGATGATTTCGATGAAGGAGATGAGGCTGACGACCCATATAACTATGAATTCAGAAAGAAGAAGAAGAGGGGTAATAGGAGGAGGGGCAACAAGAAGAGGAGGGGATAAACTGTTAGCTGATGTGATAAATCTGTCGGAAAATCTGGTAGATTGTGAAGTTCTCAGAAACACATTTTTTGTAGCACTAGTAGAAAATGGTTTCAAATTATTAAACATAAATGTGAAGTGGCTTTGGGCAATAGATTGAATTGTTATTACATTAATGCCAAAGATAAACATTCCTTTTTGACTTGCACTTCTAGCAACTTCAAAAATTATGAACGACAGTAATATGAATCAAAATGGCTACGGCTGTTTTAAGTTGTTTTTTCATTGTTTTCTCTTAAATCAGGCCTGTGTCTTCGGTTCTGTACTTGAATACCGACAGATGGTGTTCATTGAGTAACCCTTACTTTGAGTGAGGCAAAATTAAAAGAACAATAAAATAAGAGTTATAACTGAGAGCACTGTATTATTTGTAAATAGCTCAAATTTATTCAAAAAACGTCATTTTGCTCTTTGGTGGTTTAGTAACTTTTTTTCAACAAAATTTATTGTCTTAAATAATTATATTTTGACATTTTGGTTCTTCTAATTGACTCAACTAATTTTGGAGTCATTGGATGAATACATCATTTGGAAAAAATCATTACATTTATTTGAAGTAATACAACAATTTTAGCAATTTTTAGCAGTTACAACTTTAATTGCTAATGGCTTTTAACAATTAAAGTTAACAATTAAAGCCATTAGCAATTTTCAAAACATGTACTGTGGTTGTTTGTTGGTGGTTTGTGAATCGATATTTATAGAAACAATTAGAATTTTCAAGAGGAAATAGGCACCTACTTTTTGTATCTTAGTATTTAACATTGGCATACTCAGTTTCTGTGCCTAACAAGTGAGGCCTATCAGTTTCTTAAATATAACAAAAATTTAAAGTTGTATTTTTTGTAAATAAATCGTTCCCACTGTTGTTGGACTATTGTTTGTTATAGTTTTTATTCGGAACAGAAATTATTAATAATTCAAACCAAAGATTTCTTGCATATAGTTTAGAGTTTAAACTATTCTAATGTTAGTACAGTTTATTGTGCTGCAATAAACACCAATAAGCTTCTCTCTCTCTCTTATTTCAAACATTAACCTACTTCAATACACAGATAAGGTAAGTTATTGAACGAAAGCTCAAAAATATAGCTAACAATTTTCGTGAAAAGCAAAGTATTTTCTAAAAGAAAAATCCCTACATTAGTGCGGATTATTAAAAGAATACAGAATTTACATGCCGCTCTGTGACCTATACACAAATTAAAGTTTCCTAAAACCTTTGCCAAATATTCAAAAGATGACTTGAAATAGACGCAATATTTACCAGTCCAGCCAACTACTATGCAAAATGTCTCATTTTGTGGCTGCTTTGATAACTAAACAGAACATTCATCTTTGATTAAATCCATAAACTTCAACTGATGCAGCCTACTGTTCAAAACATTGGAACATGAAACTGACATACATGTACGTAAATTACAAATAACGTTAGCAGTAGTAAAAGTTGTAATATTCTACGATATAATAACCAAAAATGAAAAGTTACAGTACCACGATTTAATAACGGACTTCCGGTTTGGAACCCCGAAACCATTGGCCATCATGTTCAGGTCACATTATATTTCGCATTACGATTACTGGTAATACCTCATGATAGAAGATTGTACTTTAGGTTTCAATAATTCTGACCCTGGATCTCTATATGATCAAACTAGAACACTCTGTTACATGACTGATATAGCAGACCTTAGTAAGAGAGATGCCATGGTTAAAGACGTTAGCGATGCTACAAAATTCTTTGAGCCTCCTTAGTATACCCATCACAGAGATAATCAACTTGATAGCTCAACTAACATTGTAAAATTACATTTGACTTCCAACAATGGCAGTACCTCTGGTTTGGAGACCTGGAACCATCAGTTATCGGTCCCAGTTCAGTTTCAGTTTCATATTCGGTTTTATAGGACAAAAAGTGGATATTTAATTTTGGTAATGCCTTACGAATCACGACTGTGCTCTCAATTTTAAATCTGACCAAACCACAGATATCTGTAGGTTTATGGTAGAGAGACCACGGATCTCTATATTTAAAAAAAATTAAACAGTAATTGAACGTAAATATACAATTTGTTTCGTTTCTATCCTTCAAATGTTTGTTTTAATCAGTCCAACATCCTTCAAGCTGTAATTGGGTTGAGACTAAGCCCTTCTTGTGGTCCTGATGGGTTGTTGGCTATTTTGCTTAAAGAAATCATACTGGAAATAAGTTACCCACTTTTACGTCTGTTTACCCTTTCTTTTGAACAGGGTAAACTTCCCGATTTATGGAGCACTGCTACTGTGGTCCCTATTTTTAAGAAGGAATCTGCTTCTGATCCCCTTAATTATCGACCAATTTCTTTGACTTGCGTTGTTTGCAAAGTAATGGAGTCTATTATACGTGATACAATGTTGCATTAAAAAAATTTCTATTATTCGTGAGGACCAGTTCGGTTTCCTTCCTGGAAGGTCAACTACCCACCAACTCTTATTAATTCTTGATCGATGGACTTGCGCTGTAAATTATGGGGCTCCTTGTGACCCTATCTATTTTGATTTTAAAAAGGCCTTTGAGTCGGTTACTCATTGCAAGCTTCTTTTAAAGTTGACTGGGTGTGGAATCACAGGAACATTGATGGTTTGGCTGGCTGCTTTTTTGGAAAACCGTTCCTAGAGGGTTACTGTTGCCGGCACATTACCCACTGAAGTTAGGGTCCATAGTTGGGTCCCAAAGGGGTCAGTGCTTGGACTGCTACTGTTTGTAATCTATATCAACGACTTAATTTTTACTAATCCACATACCTTTGGCTATAAGTTCGCGGATGACATAGAAATTGGAGCTGAAAGGCTTTCTCCGGGCCACTGCATCGATCTCGCGGATGAGATTGTGGGGGTTCTTGATTGGTCTGATCTTTGGCAATTGCCTCTCTTTTTGCAAAAGTGTCTTTCGTTCCATGTGGGAACAAAAAACCTGAATCACCGTATACTTTGGTGGTGTTGCCCTACCTGCTGCTACAGAAATTAGGGACCTTGGGGTCGGGTTTTCAAATGACCTTAAGGCGTCTTTGCATTGTCGGATGGTTGTTGCGTCAGCTTTTCGCTGTTTGGCAGTTGTAAATAAATGTTTCACGTCTGGAAACTTTTTAACCAAGATCTGGGCTTTCAAGGTGTGTGTTCACCCTCTTCTCGAATACGCGACACCTGTATGGTCTCTTTACCTTGCTGGTGATATCGATCTGGTAGAGCCGGTCCAACACAAGTTCACAAAGCGCCTTTCGGGTTTCCGTGACCTAAACCATATTGAACGTCTATCCAGTGCCGATCTCGAATTGCTTGAATTGCAATTGGCAATTGGCTTTGGTTTGATTTAATACTAACTTACAAAATTCTGCATGGAATAATAAATGTTGATCTTCAGTTTTTGACTTGGCACCTAGCCATTATTACACCAGGGGTCATGCCTGGAAGCTTGTTGTTCAGGGTTCCCGCCTTGATTGCCGAAAAAATTTTTTGCGGTTTGCATGGTCCCAATTTGGAATGCCCTAATCTCTGAGACTGCCTGTATGCAGACTGAGAGTGGATTTCGTGGAATGCTATTACAAACGAACCTGAACCCCTTTCTTAAGCGACCGTCCTAGTTTTTGGTACCCATTTCTAATTTCTAAATCTATCACCGAGGACCGGTATTAGTAGCTCACAACCCTTCCAGCCACCTTCCACTTGTTTATGGTAAAGAACGTTATTATTATTATATTATTATTATAAACAATAGTTCTAATTTGTGCAGACAACAAAAATAACCTATCAAAAGCAGATGATGGTAGCATTAATGAGCAGAACTGAATATGGATAATTCATCAACACAGAATAATTATATTTGGATTTTGGATTTTTGCACTTAGTTACATGCGTGACAGTAAGAAGAAAAGTGAATCTGTCATATTACTTTTTGAGTTTATGAAGAGGAAATATGTTTCGAAGTTGGTTTATCGCATAATGTAATGAAACATTTTGCAACATACCTGAAAAGAGACTATCGCAAATGGTATCCTTACCGTGCACCACATATTTATGCTCAGAAAAGAATGTTTGCATCATCTTAAAATTGTATTAATATATGTGTAATTTTATTTGCTGCATGCATCATGCAATTGAACGTTTTTTTCTTTTTGATGCATAGTAATAATGTTCAATACGGTATATTATTTTGAACATATTTACAATGTATTGAACCCTATTCTTAAACTTCGAAAAAGATTATATAATAATCATTAACAATTTGCTTTGGAATATTACGTATCAAATAATGCTTGGTAAGAGTGAAAAATGCCAAATTGTAAACATATAAATTAAGGAAAAGTGTATCCCTACTTCTTGAGAGCAATACACACCTGTGAGATAAAATCAGCCGTAGATTTCTTACACCGACATAGCAAGCAGTACATGCAGAAAATAAAATATAAAAGTATCCTTTGCTTAGTCTTCAGTCTTTGACCAATTTAACATGCTTATACATGGATACAAAGAAAAACTTTTTTTACTTGTAACGTTGATGGCTTACAGCCATACATTTGAAAAGAGCATTACTTATAATGTTATTATAGGAGCTAACTTTGGCTGAAAGCAGGTAAGCTGTACACAGACGTTATTTATTATGTGACGCAGGGATGAAGAGGGGTTATTTCTGTCGCTGTGAAAATGAATATTATTTCCATTGGACTGAAAGTTTTTATTTATTCTTAATTAGTGAAGCGAGTGAGCGAAGCGAGTGAGCGAAGCGAGTGAGCGAAGCGACGGTAGCCTAATAACGGACACAAAATTGCAAAATGTTGGTTGGTTGGTCCGATGGTTGGTTGCACATTTTTAGTTTGGGTGAAGCCCACACGAAAGATCGGATTGGAATAAAATTTGGTACAACGCTTGATATCCTAATTAGTATTGCTGAGCCAAAATTTGTCGTAAATCGAACAATTATAACAGGAGAAATTACAAATTTTCGAATTTATTTCGACGCTCACCATTGTAAATTTGGAGTCGTGAATAGTTAAGGAATTCCGACGAAGCGTACGCCATGCTGGTGGTAGTCAAGTGAACTTTAAAAAACACGGCAAATTAAATTTTGGTTGCTTCTTTCTAGCTGATAACCTTTTTCGATGTAACTCAATGAAAAATTAAATTTGATTGTCGCATTTTCACCACTACTGGGTTTGGCAATTGGTGTTTTAAGTCTTAGGGTAACTTTTATTTTATGCTACCTGCTAGACAGCCAGGATGAGTATCTTATTCTTGCAACGGGTGCAATTTTGTCACGGGTGCAATGAGCCAAGGGTATTCCAACATCATATTAGGCGACTTCAATCTGTCCACAGTTGATTGGGAGAGAAATTCTGCTGGAGATAGTCATCACCGCCTGTTTCTGGACGAGACCGCTTTGCTCCGCCTCACACAACATGTGGAGGACCCAACTAGGGGGGAAAACATTTTGGACCTGATCTTCACACAGGAAGACCTTGTTGTTTTTAATGTTAAAGTGGGTGACCAGCTGACCACTTTGGAAACAGTGACTACTGTACGTTTCGTTTAAGGTAAACAGAGCTTTTCTTGCCCAAGATCAACAGGTTTCTGGCATTGAACCTCACCAGCCAGGAAACATAAATTATTCCAGGCTCAGAGACTCACTGTCAAATATTAACTGGGAGAACCTGGTTTTCCTTCAGCACAAAAAATGTGGAACAAGTATGGGAGTGTTTCCACACGCTTCTCAAAAGCCACATAGACTCTTGCAGGGAGAAACCAACGCACCAGTACTCTAGAAATAGGCAACCCAACATATTGTCAAATTGAAAAATCGTAAATTAAAACTTTGGAAAGCTTATAAAGCAAATCCAAACAATGAAAATCTTGCAATCTACAACAACACTCGCAAGCTGTGCTCCAGCACTGTAGAAGCACGGCATTGTTCTGCAGAGGAACAAATACTTCGTTTGGGGGACAAAAATGCTCTTTTCCAGTTCTATAGGCGTCAAGTAAAAACTTCAAGGTCAGTCCCACCCTTCAACCTTGATGACACCTATCAAACTGATAAACAAGATAAAGCCAACACACTTAGCGAAATCTTTGCATTAAATTCAGTCATAGATGATGGAAAACAATGCACCTCCTTTCCTCCTTATGATACCCATTGCGAGGAATGCTGCGAGGTTCTCTTCTCAGAAAGAATTTTTTCTCGTGCTATTAATGTTTTGAAAACAAGTTTCTCATGTGGTCCAGACGGACTTTCGGCCTTTTTATTGAAACAGATTTGTTGTGAAATTAGTTACCCACTTTCTAAAATTTTTACTTGCTCTTTTGAACAGGGGGTACTTCCTTCGATCTGGAGCAGTGCATTGGTGGTTCCTGTTTTTAAGAAGGGTTCCCCTCTGACCCTTTAAACTACCGACCTATTTCCCTTACTGTTGTGATTTGTAGAGTGATGGAGTCAATTTTAAGAGATACAATTATAAACTTTCTTGAGCAAACTTCAATTATTGGTGGAGACCAGTTTGTCTTCCTCCCTGGCAGGTCTGCATCCCACCAATTATTATTGGTACTCGACAGCTGGACATCCGCTTCCGACGTAGGAGCACCCTGCGATTCGATATATTTTGACTTTAAGAAAGCTTTTGAAATGGTTATCCATCGCAAACTTCTGTTCAAAATAAGTAGCTATGGTATCAGCGCCAAACTTTGGTCTTGGCTCAAAGCCTTTCTCCAAAATCGCACTCAACAGGTGGTAGTTGAAAATGTTCACTCATCGGTGGTTAAGACCATATGTGGTGTCTTATTTTTTCTTTACATTAATGATCTAAATCTTACAAATGGAAATACTTTCGGCTACAAGTTCGCCGACGATATGAAGATTGGTGCAGAAAACCTGTTCCTCGGCCCATCTGTAACATCGGTAAATAAAATTTTGTATGTTAAAACATGGTCTGATACCTAGCAATTACCACTTTCGGTAAATAAATGTCTCTCGTTCCACACTGGAAATTTCAACGGTTGTTATAACTACTCCATTAATAATATAAGTCTCCCATCTGTTAAAGAAGTCAGGAATTTGAGCGTTTGGTTTACTAATTATTTGAAATGGTCTCTACATTGCCAGAAGATCTGTGCACTGGCATTCAAGCGCTTGGCCATTATTATTAAATGCTTTACTTCGGGGAGTTTATCAAACAAAATTTGGGCATTTAAGGTATTTGTGCGCCGTATTCTGGAGTATGCATCATCTGTGTGGTCGTCTTATTTGGCAAAGGATATTGACTTGATTGAATCTGTGCAACGTAAATTCACCAAAAAACTTCCTGGGCTGTGTGATTTACACTATCAGGATAGACTTTCCAGGTGCGGCTTAGACTTACTTGAACTACGCAGGATTAGGTCCGATTTGATTTTAACTTATAAAATATTCCGTGGTATTAATCCTGTTGATATTCCATCTTTGACCAAGAAGGCAAGCCAAGGACCCATTTTACTAGGGCGCACCAATGAAAACTCGTTATTCAGGGTTCCATTACAGACTGTAGAGAGAATTTTTTTTCACTACGCGTCGCCAAAATTTGGAATGTCCTGAGCTCAGAAACTGTATGTGCAAACACGTTATCGGGTTTTTGCAGATTACTCCTTAAGGAGCCTTTAAATGTGTTCCTTAAGCGACCAATATAGTATTTTAACTTTTCTTGGATGCTTTTTATATTATTATTATTATTATTTTAATTTTTTGTTATCTTTACTAATATTGACAATTGGTTTTGGCCAAGCTTTATACTACGATTTACATTTATTTTATTTTATTATTTTTATTATTTTAATAAACATTGACAATGATACCCGGCGATGCCATCGGGGGCCATTGTGTCCCTGGTAGTTCTAACCTTGGTGGTAAGGCATTCATGACCCCAACCCCATACCATCTACCCTTCCTATGCAGTCGAGCCATCATCATCGTTTTAAACTTTTAAAATCGTAAACTTTTGAAATTTAAAATTTTTAGTTTTAACATCGGATGGCAGTTAGTGATCACCAGGTCTTTGCCATTCCGGTTGCGTTTGCAATGAACCTACATTATTATTATTATTATTATTACCTACGGTTCACGGCGGATTATCTGATAGAAAGACTACAAAAATTGCAAAATAAAATAGTCAAAATATTATTTGGAAATGAAATTAAAAAAAGTCTACTAGTGATATATATAAAGAAAACAGAATTTTAAAATTAATAGAATTGAGAAACTACACCGTAATTACAAAGAACTATTATTCTAATGCTTACAAACAACATAACATGCATAACTCCAATTATTTACGAAAAAATAAACAAATTTTTACAACACCAAGAATAAGTAACGAATATGGTAAAAGAAACAAGCAGTGGTACATACCACACATTTTCAATAAATTAGATAGAAATTTGATGAACTATCAGAGTATAAAAGAACTAAAAAAAAACATTGATTGAAAGGTTAATAATGAAATAATGCAAAAAATGATTCTATTATTACTATATTGTTTATTCTTTTTTCCGCATTGTTTTGTATTTGGGTATTTCAGATAAATAATGTATATATAAAAGTTAATAGGATTGTTTTTGTTTAATATAATGTTTAATGAAAATATTTCTATCATGTATCACCAATGGTGAAGTGTTGAATATGTATGAATGTTCGTTGAAAAAGATAGTATTTGAATCTCACACAAACTATCAATGATAGTTTCGAGGATTACGATGCATCCCCGTATTGTAATTGTAATAAAGATTATTATTATTATTATTATTATTATTATTATTATTATTATTATTATTA
>JAHWFP010208589.1:24874-40331 GCA_023313725.1 Lithobius niger | reverse complement strand
CTCTTTGGTTTAGAGGAAAAGGATAAAACTTCCGATTAATTTCTTTACTAGAGTACGGCATTAACTTCACCAACCAAGAGCTAGCTGCCATGCATTACATGAACGGTTGGGCCGACGGCAATTCTGTAGAAGCAGCCAGGCTGAATGCTGTGAGCTATCCGAACCGAAGACATCCGGACTGTCGTACGTTTATTCGGCTTCACCGACGTCTGTGTGAGTGCGGGTCATTTGAGGTAGCACCACGAGAAGGAAGGCCAAGAACTGTTCGTACCCCCCTTTTTGTGTTTTGCTTTGTTTCTAGGAATTACCTAGCAAGGGGGGGGGGGGGGAGACATACAACCCTAATGTGTGGGTGCCTCGTCTAAGACGGATGAACAATAACTTTGTAAGGAACGGTTCGTTCCTAAGCGTGTCTTCACCATCACGTGTTGTTTCATTTTTTAAGCATGTAGTGCGCTGCCCCTGAAAGTTGGCTGACTATGCCTGTGTCACCCTGGAGAACAGGCCCCGTTATCTCGGAAACGAGTCATTTCCGGCGTATGCATTATAGTTTTTTTTTATAGGTGTGATCAGTTCTATCTCCTTGTCGATTTATGACCATGACTTCTGAGACACCCTGTACACAGGCGAGATTACCCAAGGAGCCACAGTTGGTAACGTCATTGCTTCCCAACCAAACCGTGGCATACTATCAGGATGCACGCTAGTATACCGTTAGTGCCGGTGCTGACTGTATATTGACACGATGCAACAAATATTACATATTTTCAGTCTCATTGCTAATTGGATTTAGGTAGTTTACTGCACTGTAAAACAATTTAAACTTTTATAGTTTCTGGCTTACGTTTGATAATGAGTGTTCATTAATTTATAAGATCAGCTTTATAAGATCAACAGCCAATGAGATGCAAGAATCAGTAAACATGACGTAAAGCAGTGACGTCAGATACACTTGAGTTTTGGAGATGTATCTCGCGAAAATAGTACAGTTTCTCACGCTATTGATTACTGGACCGTCCCTATCAAAGCAAAAGCCATATGTAATTCAAGGTCCCTGAAAAGTGTCTGGGGGGGGGGCCCCCCCCCGGGGGTCTCAGAATTTCTCAGCAGCAAAGGGGCTGATGAAAACAAGGGTGGGGGTGCTACACATATGCTTCACTACCCTTCAAGGGGGGGATCAAATATTTTCATGGGCTCTTAATGGACCGATCTGTATTTGTCAGGGGATCAAGTATTTGTTGAGTTCGCTCTCGAGAAGGACGGTGAATTTTTTTAGGCCCTGCCAACCGGCTGGGGAAAGGGGTTGCCTAGAATGACCGATCCTTTAGAGCCATTGACACTTTTTGCAGGGAGGATCAGAAAGACTGACCAAAGTAAAACAAAAATACAATTCTAAGCTTCACACATGAAACTTTCAGACATTAAATGAAATCAGGGGCATATAAAATCAAAGGTGACATAGATTTTTCGAAAATGCAGGCATGGGAGTGTCCATGTTGTAACTATCGCTTCTTATTCCATCCCTTGCATGGTCTTCTGGAAGAGAAGCTGAGGGTTTCATTTCGTGGCTCCAGGCCTGTTTTAGCATCGCCAAAATCTTATTTTACAAAGGCAATGTAAAAAGGCATCCATTATGCATCATGTATTTGAACGGACGTTGAACCACGAGGCGAAACACATGATTTCTACCTCTGTCATCCTTGGTTTGCAGAAGCCATCTTCTTCCCTACTTCAAGTGCTATCAGTGCCTCTACACACGAAATAACATCATGCCTGGGCTAACCGTAGCATGAATGAGATTTTTTACACCTATTTATTAGGTTAAAACCTATACAACATATTTTTACATGGGTTGTACGAGAAAATAGTTACAACCAGTCGTTCCATAATATTGGCAGCATGGTGTCACGCCCCAGAATAAGAGGTGGAACATGCAGTACTATCATCATGGACACTCTGTCGAGCACTCCGCCCTCTCCTTTATGCTCTCCTGATGGCATACTTGAAAATTGGAAAGTACGTTATTGTCACATGTTTCATTTAACCTTCAAATTATTTACTCGATGGGGATAGCCTTGGCAAAAAAACTTAGCATTTAATATGAAAAGCTTGGCAAACGCTGGGCAAAAGCTTGGCGTGCATCCTTAAACTTAAACTTAAACTTAAACTTAAACAAAATACACAACCAAAGTCAAGCTTGTATGGTTGGATGAGCAGACAGTTCACTGCTTGGCAGAAAGTATTTTGTCATAGGCTGCCTTCCAGCCATTAACAGCTCTGGCTTCAATCACATTATGAGAAAGCCGGTTCCAGTGGTCAATCACGCGATATGAAAAGAAGTGCTTCCCGACATTGGTGTTCACACATGTGCGTTGTAACTGGAGGCGATGTCAACGAGTGCAACAGAGGGGGCCAAGGTGAGTGAAGAACCAATTAGCCTCGGTGCGATCAATCCCACTCAGAATTTTGTTGGTGTGTAGGTCACCACTAATGCGGTGGTCGTAAAGGCTCGTAAGGCCAAGCACCCTGAGCCTAGCATCGTATGGAAGTGCATGCAGTCTTGGCACAAGCTTGGTAGCACGCCTCTAAACGCGCTCAAGGAGTTGCTGGTCTTTAATACGTTGAGGGCTCCATACCTGAATGCAGTATTCAAGGTGTGGCCTGATGTATGAAGTGTAGAGTGTTTTAAGGGAGGTGGTGCTGAAGAAGGAAAAATGCTTCTTGATGCGGCCAAGCAGCATATTAGCACGGCGAGCAGCAATAGCACATTTCTTGGTGACCTTAAGATTTGAGGTAAACGTCACACCAAGAGATTTGGCCTCAGGGACTTCAGGGAGCTGCTCAGTTCCAAGAAAATAGGAAGCATGGAGGTTATTGTGACCAACACGAAGCACTTCACACTTGTTAGCATTGAACTTCATGCCATTGTTCAGGGCCCAGTTACTGATCTGGTTAAGATCATCTTGGATGATGGCACAATATTTGGCGTGAGGAGTTTTCTTGAACAACTTGTCATCGTCAACGAAGAGACTACATTGTGATTTAGCAAGGTCAGGAAGATCATTGATAAAGAGTAGGAAAAGCAGGGGGCCAAAAACTGTTCCCTGTGGAACACCACTGAGAACAGGGGCCCAGTCTAAGGCACGTCCTTCATAAACCACTCGTTGTTTGCAGTTTTGTTTTGGGGAGATATCATCAAACCTAGGAAAAGTCACTAAGGTTAACCGTACTAGCCAGCAAACTTTGAACATTGCCCTCTGCTTTAATTTCGTTGAGCCAGGATGATTAATATCCTGACAACGGCCTAGTCAACGACCATCCTACCCAAACAATATGTATATATTAACATGGCGATCACTAGACACTTTTGTCTTTAAAAGGCAGTTCATTTCCCCTTTGCACACCTTTGCGGTACAGCAACATCCAAAGAAAATGGGGAGGCAATGTAAGCCAAACGTGCATGTTATCGAAAGTTCCGTCGTGCACGTACGGAGGAATGCTGGGTTCCCTACAAGTGAGGATAGGCAAGGATTACGCACATCGGACTGCCTGGCGGCAGTATGGTGCACATTTTGATTCTTGTTCTAGTTTGTCGTTAGTATGGAGGAGGGCCTAGGGGGCTGGGTAGCCAGTACGAAGCAACAGACCTTTGCAGGGTACAGGAGGTGGTTGGGTGCTCAGTACAGGTACGTTCCTTTGTGTGTTTGTGCTGTAAGTGTTAGATGACAATGTGGTGACCCAGTTTCCCTCATTCTACTTGTATAGAGAGCTTGTAGTATAGCTGTCCACGCCATGGTGGGGGCTATGAACTTATCACCAGTGGCTGGTGTTTTGGTCTGTGGGGGATCTACCAGTAGGAGTGTGTTGTGAGGATGTGCACGCCGCCATTGCATGCTCAAGAGTGCACACCTCACAGTATGATCGTAAGCGGCAGGGGTCAGACCGCAAGCACGCGAAGGTGCACGAAGGTTTGAGCCAAGTGTGAAGTATTATGAAGTAAATGAGATAGAAAACCCAACTGTGAGTCTTTGGTGTAGCCAGGCAGGACATTCTCACAGTGTGCCAAGTTGCAGGTAAGAAGTTTGGTTTTACATATTGTTTCTTATGCAGGGATGGAGGTGCAGCCAGTATGGGGCAGGACAGGACCGGAAGGTCCTGGGATCTTGTGGCAGGGCTTTGCAGCCTTGGCTACTATGGATGTGCTACGTTTTCGTTCATGGATGCTGTTGGTTTACGTCAACATGGGGATGGGATTGCCTCTGTGATTGTGTGGTGATCGTGGAGGGAACCATGCTCCTCAACCATGCCTGAGGAGTACTTCCATGGGATCTGGGGTGTATTCCTAGCTGTGTTCTCGGAGATCTTTCCTGGTAAATATCTGTAGAGGGAGGAGAGTAACGGTAGTGTTACGCGTATTAGGTTTTAAGGCTGGTATTCATGTGCCATTGGTCGTAGGTGTGAGCACTTCCTACGATTTGTATTGGTGCGTCACATCCTTCCTTCTTACCTTCGCCCTTTTCCTTTGCTGCCGTGCAAGAATGAATACCTTCAATTAATTCAATTCACTTCAATTTTTATTACGAGAGAATGTAAGCCCCAACGCTATGCTCTCTACTTTACAACTTAAAACTAGCTTACACTAACCAATACCTTGCTGCTTCACCAAACAGCGTTTGCCATTTTACATGAAGCATTCTATTTTGTCTGTTAAAGTATTGTCTCCTCATTGTTCAGTTGATTTGAGCCGTTTTCATTAGCTGTGAAAGCATTGTCTCCTCATTGTTTCTTCCCATTGTTTAGTAAATTTTAACCGAGCGGGTTTGCTGTGTCCCTCTCGTGGGGGGCCTAAAAGTAGTAGCCTTTACTTCAAGGTTTGATCTCGCCCTCACATGTTAAAGCCGAAGTTTCGATGCTTAATTTCTCCGCTGTCTTTCAATATTTAATATATACGCTTCGTTGTACTTGGTGAACACGTGTCCGAACTTTTATTAATTTCCAATTTGTCATATCGAAGATCTGGACTTGAGCTGGAATCGTGATTTTCATTTTTGGCTGCTTCTTGGCATGACAAGTTTCTACTGCACTCTCTACACCTCATATTTGTGCTATAAAGCTCTTAGCTTATATTACAGGTAGCGCTCTATAGATATGCTCTTTCCATGAGGCCTTTTTAGTCTTCTATACAGCCATACCGTCTGAGAAGACTATTGCAACGACTTTGTCAGACAAACAAACAAAACAAACAGTTTTTGAGATACAGTCAGGGGTAGAGTCGTGGCTATTGTCTAATGACGTCACGTCCCACTCGAGTCGTTTATTCGAACGGGTCATGCATATTACTTATTAGCATCAAGCCGAAAATGCATGTAATATCGTCGATTAACCATGATTTTTCATGAGAACACGTGCCAGCAAATTATAGGCTTTGGTATTGAACAGTTTATGATTAAATCGTCTGCATATGAATGGGTCTAAGTCCTTGGCCAAGAATTTTTACCAATTATGCTTCCATGTGAAAAAGAAGTTGAACTGGACTTGGACCAGTTAGTTTCATGTTTGACAACATTGCACGGAAAATGGATTCCTATCTGTCGTTCTTCTTTGGGCGAACCAACTTTGCGCTTCGCCGGTAACTGTCCCAGTATTCTATGCATATTGACAATTCGGGTAGTTATGTCGAACAAATCGCGGCTCCTGCTAATAAGGTAATTATTGTGAAGTTATCGGAATATTATTTAGTGTAACAGCTGTGTAGTATCAATTCGACAAACATGTAAGTCCGCTTCGCAAGCAACGGGATAGTGCGTACTAGGAGCGTAGTTGTAGTACGGAGAAGCCCCGATATTTTCCCGGTACGATGACGGATTTGGAAGGCAGTGCTACGTAATAAAGGCAGAATTCCAAATTCATTCTACGATCACTTTCGATAGAAAAATAAACAATAGAGAGCTTTGTCTTTTGTCTGTTAAGATAATTTAGGTGTAGAAGAAACTTCGAAATTAGCTTGTCGTTAATATAACTCGTCTGGAAACGTGCACTTTTTTACTTAACTTAAAAGCTAACACGCATTATATTTGAATAACGAATGCAAACCGTATACAGGATTGCTCATCCTAACCCACTTCCCCCCCCCTTCCAAAAAAAGATCGCTACCAACGAGAGACTTCTTCCTGTCCCCTCAACTCTGCCAACAGTTACACACAGACAGGGGTGGTTTATTAGGCTGTACGTACAGTTATACTTTTTATCTGGCATCCAATAAGATGGTGGCGATGGTGGAGGGTGGGGGGGTTGGCCGATTGCCTTGGGGTCTAGACTGGGGTCAACGGATTTAAGGGTAATTTTTTTTTACCCCAAGCTGTGCCAAAATATTATTAATTTTTTTTATTCATTTACATTTTGTTTTATAAATCTAAATATTTCCGACTGAGTTCCGTTTTTCAGAATGAGATATTTTATTGGGTGTGATGGTGGGATGGTGGTTGTTGTTCCCCCTCTCCCTCCAAAAAAAATCGACTGTGGTCGTATTGCATGCCTGAATGTTTAGACCTATTTAGTAGATTTGTATTTCTGGAACCTATGTCGCTCTTTTATTTCATTTAATAATAAGAGCGTAAGCGGAGCATTGGTATGATGGTTTCTACGCGTAGCGATTGTGTCCTCCGTTCTTCAACTGTCGCTTTACCTGTCCCAACCACAGTAACCCACTATGAGCTCATGATTTTTTAGCATATCAGCAGTTATTGCATTAGCACTGCCAGCAGGCAGTGCTTATATTAGAGTTTTTGCGCACGAGAATTTTCAAAAACTGGACAGGCGGCGGCGAGGCCCCAGAATGCAATCCTACAACATGTAGCAATGGGGCAACAATAGGTGAGGTGCACAAGATCGGAATGTAACTCACTCGAACAAGTTGCAATCATGCTCGGGCATGGGGAAAGTAACATTGTCGTGGTAGGATAACATTGTCGGCCACAGATAGGTTGTCGAGAACCAAAATGAAATGTTCTTGGTTTTCGCTTAAATCTTTCAGTTTTAAACCGCAGGGTGCGAAGTCTATAATTTTGTGGCCTGAAAGCCTCAAAATTGGGCGGCTGACATGACTGAATGACTTATTTACTTCGTCAATGCGGGCTTCGGGAAGCCAGCCGAGATTGTTTGCCATAAGGCTGCATCTGCTTGCAACAATACAGAATCAATTACTCATTGATCTGACAGAGTAACTCTAGACACAGCTAGTGGGTTGCCATCAAATAACAAACATGCGACAAAGCTTGGGCTGAACCTGAACTGAAATAAGCATTTCTAATATTCCGTTTTTTCGAAAACAAAATTGGCTGGACATTGGACATATCGTACACATGATCTGAAGCGAAAAAAGCCAACAAATTAAATGAATAAAAAACGGCTTTGCCGTGTAGAAAAAAGCATTAGAGCTCGTATTCCCATACTCACAGCTGTAAAGGTACACGAATAAAAACGGATTAAGAGTTCACTCGAACACAACGAACTATAATTTGAACTCCAATTCCAGGGAACAAGGCTTGTGACTTGCCAGCCTCCATGCATAAGCATTCATGTATACATCACTAATCAAACAAACTTCACACAAATAAAATAAACACACAAAATACAACATACGCATACACATGAAACAGAACAAAAATCTTAAACACATACAACAGGCAAAAAAACTTGCATTAGTTATAAGAGTATGCTTGTTTCACAAATTATAAATCCACGCAAAATACACATATAGCTACTCACAGACAACACACTTAAAATATAAAACAACAAACAAAAAAAACCTGAATAATACGCAAATTAAGTGCACACAAACATTATATTTTTCAAACACAAACTGCGTTCACTTTCTGACATAACCACTGAATAAAAACAGTCCTTGTTCCCTGGAATTGGAGTTCAAATTATAGTTCGTTGCGTTAGAGTGAACTCTACTCCGTTTTTATTCGTGAACCTTTACAGCTGTGACTATGGGGATACGAGCTCTAATGTTTTTTTTTCTAAACGGCGAAGCCGTTTTTTGTTCAGTTAATTCATTTAAATTCTTGTTTATCTTCGCAGCAGTACCAGCTAGAGAGACCACGGTTTACCATGTCAGATTCAGTGTCAGAAGTTAGTTAAATAACATGGCAAATTAAAACAACGTCACTTCTTTATAGCTAACACACTTCTTCGACGTAACTAAAATAAATAATAACATTTGGTCGTCGAATTGAAATCCGCAGCCGTAAAAACAAAAAGATTTGAGCTTCGTTGGCTTCGTTGGCAATTCTATACCACGCGCCATGGCTGTTTGCTGTGACGTGATTATCACGTGACTGGGCTAGTCCAATCAGACGGCCAAACAGCCGTTGTTCTCGTTCGTCATTGGCTAACTCATGGTGACGTCACGGCAAACAGCCATTGCGCATGGTTTAATGGTTACTGCTTTTAGATTATATAATAGAGATAGCTTTTGCAATGCGTGATAGAGGTGTGCGCCTCACCAATATTAGCGGTGGAACTGAACAGAAGACCGGTTGTGACTAGGTAGTCGCGGTAGCCGCTTGTTTAATTTTTAATTCGTATCTCTTACTCACAGCTGTGAAGGTATACGAATAAAAACGGATTAGAGTTCACTTGAACGCTACGAACTATAATTTGATCTCCAATTCCAGGGAACAAGAACTTTTTTTGCTCCGTGGTTATATTGAAATGTTTAATGTGTGTGGGCGTGTGTATGTTATGTGCACTTAATTTGTGACGTGTGCGGTGTATGTTTGTGTGCATTTAATTTGTGTATTATACAGGTTTTTTTCCCCTGTGTTTGTGTTTGATAATTACGTGTTCATTTTGTGTATTTTTCATCTTTCAATTTTGTAGGCGTTTTGCTGTTTATGGCATCTGTTTTGTGTGTGTTTGCGGGTTTAGGTTTTCGTTCTGTTTCATGTGCGTGTATAATTTGTACTTAGTGTGTGTATTTTTGTGTGTAAAATATGCAACTGTTTTGTTTGAGTAGTGATGTATAGGATATCGCCCACTTTCCGAGTCCGCGCAGCGCCCGAGCCATTGCTGGATTCTAGCATGAGGAAAGCGGACGATATCCTTCTTCTCACCCGTTTTGAAGCTATCAGTCCGACGTACATTGTTGAGCGCAAGTGAGCGCGAGTGGAATACATTGTTGCGTTTAGCCAGAAGAAAGTTTGTGTAGAACACTCGTTAAGACGCAATGCTACACGCAACGAAAAGAGCAACGTTTGATGTTGAAAGCGGTTGCAATGCTGTAATTAACATGAATTCTTGAACGATTTTTTTTTACGTCTGATGTGGTGTTGTTTTCAAAAATTGTTCTATTTGATTATATTCGGTTGCTTTATTCATTTTTGTCATTTAATGGAAACCAACGTTTGTAAAGCAGCGGTTGCAATGTTGTGAGTAACGTGAATTGTTGAAGTTTTTTTTATCTGTTACGTTTCTTAAAATTTGTTAGTAAATATATTGTTTTCTTCACCACTTTTCATTAAACACAAAACGGGGGCTGGGATCCAGGTGGAGTGCTGGGATCCAGTATCCCAGCCCTCCGCCGTGTATCCCAGCACTCCTCGTCCTCGTTCATTGTTGCGATCCCGTCGTGCTGTATTGTTACAAGAGGACTGAGAGCTTCAAAACGGGTGAGAAGTACATGTATACGCGTGCATGGAAGCTAGCATGTCATAATCCTTGTTCCCTGGAATTGGAGTTCAAATTATAGTTCGTTGCGTTCGAGTGAACTCTAATCCGTTTTTATTCCTGTATCTTCACTGATGTGAAGCAGTTTTTTGTTCAGTTATTTTTTTTGGCTTTTTTCGCTTCCTTTTTATCGTAATTGTTATGGTCTAGTGTATCTTGTGTATACGGTATGTCCACTGTCCACCCAATTTTGTTTGCGAAAAAACGAAATATTAGAAATCCGTATTTATGTTCAGTTTGTCCTATGTTTATTATTTGATGGCAACATACTAGCGTGTGTCTAGATTTAGCATGTGTCGTGTGGATGGGTAGTTGATTCTGGATTGTTGCAGGCAGATGCAGTATCACGGAAACAATTTATGTGGCTTCACGAAGACCGCACTGAAGTAGTAAAGAAGTCACTCAGCCATGTCGGCCGACCAATTTTGAGGCCTTGACTTCGCACCGTATGGTTTAAAACTTGAAGATTTAATTAAAAATCAAGACCATTTTATTTGGTATGAGTTAACGATTTAAATGTATTCATTGGGGCCGCAGCCCGAAGCTACGCTTCCTCCCTACATAATGACAACAGAACAGAACACAAATGAACGAAATAGCCCGTCGCACAATCGACACATGCTCGTAACCAAGCACAGATAATCTTGACCCCGAAATCACTCCACTGCGTACTGAGTGTGTGGGTACGAATAATTGTCTGGCTGACAATGCTAACTCAAAGATACAACGACAATGTTATTTCCCCCGCGCCCAAGCTTCGTTGCATATTGTTCGAGTGAGGACGGAAAAGGCTCAACAAGAATTAAATACATAAAGATGCAAACCTATTTACGTTGCCTTTTGGACTTATATGTCAGACTGCCTGAGTGGGGAATCGAACCTACGACCTTATATATGCACGTGTTAAATGCTGCCTATGGACGTTTCCTTTTAACCTCGGCCTTGATTTCAATGGTCGTAGCTTCGATTCCACGCTCAGGCAGTCTGACATTATAAGTCCAAATGGCAACGCAAATATATTTGCATCTGTATTTATTTGTTCGAGTGAGCTATAATCTGATTTTGTGCGCCTCGCTTATTGTTGTCACCTTGGTGTTGCAGCCTTGCATTCTGGGGCCTCTCCGCCTGAAGATATTGCAAAATAATCTAGACACACGCTGGTGTGTGGCGCCAAGTTAGGCAACAAACATCACAACAAATATCACATCAATTCAATTGTCGAGGTTGTAAACCATTGTAGCGCGACGCTATAGCGTCAGTGTCTTATATCCTGAAGCATAGTTGGGCACATTTCACGTACTTGGGGAAAATAATAATACCGTACAAAAGCTTAAATTATGTTGAAATCGAGAGCAATGACCCACCTGACAAAAATTAACTCGTGTAGGAATGCCAGCTAAGCTGCTTTCAATGCAAAATCTGACCCTCAATGACGTTGTAAATGTGTTACTACTAGCTAGCTAGCTAGATCGCTCATCCCCATGTTAAATCCCATAGGCTGATTATTCATCGCTACCGAGATAACGGGAAGGCTTCCAGCTACGAAATTGGACGAATGGGTGCAGTACGATATGATCTGCGTGCTTTTTATGGTCTGGAGCCGGGGGGCGTAACGGTGATGGCGTGGGAGGGCGCGTAAGTACGAAAACATTGTTACAACAACCGTTGTTAATATTGTCGGCATCGTCTCTCATTGGACGGCCCAAGTTCGGACAATGAGAACGTGTATACTGACGTGCGTGCCTAGACACACACTAGTGTATCACGATAAACCTAGATACACGCTAGTGTGTCGCGCCAAGTTAGGCTACAATCATCACAACAAACATCACATCAATTCAATTGTCAAGGTTGTAGGCCATTGTAGCACGGCGCTATAGCGTCAGTGTCTTATATCTTGAAGCATAGTTGGGCACATTTCAGGTACTTGGGCCTTAGGGCTTCGGGCAGATAACCACGAGTGGTTAACTTTCGTGAAACCCTTTGAGGTACTTGGGGAAAAATAATGCGGTACAAAAGATTAAATTGTGCTGACATCAAGAGCAATGACCCACCTGACAAAAATTAACTCGTGTAGGAAGGCCAGCTAAGCTGCTTTCAATGCAAAATCTGACCCTCAATGACGTTGAAAATGTGTAACTAGCTA
Source organism: Lithobius niger (assembly GCA_023313725.1). Classification (NCBI taxonomy): domain Eukaryota; kingdom Metazoa; phylum Arthropoda; class Chilopoda; order Lithobiomorpha; family Lithobiidae; genus Lithobius; species Lithobius niger. The sequence continues at coordinate 28,453 of JAHWFP010208589.1, read as the reverse complement.
GCTAGCTAATTCTAGTCCGCTCATCCCCATGTTAATTGCCATAGGGTGATTATTCATCGATACCGAGATAACGGGAAGGATTCCAGGTATGAAATTGGACGAATGGCTGCAGTACAATACGAACTGCGTACCTTTTATGGTTTGGAGCCTAGGGGTGTAACAAGGATGGCGTGGGATGGCGCGTAAGTACGAAAATATTGTTATAACCATTGTTAATATTGTCGGCATCGTCTCTCATTGGACAGCCAAAGTTCGGGCAATGACAACGTGTATACTGACGTGCGTGCTTAGACATACACTAGTGCATGTAGCACGATAAATATAAAATACGTTGCCAAAGAAATTGTAGCCTATTCACGTCCAATTCACGAAAATTAAACCAACTTTAAAAACAAAGCAAAATAAACAAAGCCAAAAACTAGTGAAGCGGCCACCAAGTTGAGAGTGGTTCGGCCCTTCAAAGGAGTGATATCAACACACCAAAAACTAACGAAATAAAACAAATTACAAAAAAATTACAACCAAACCAAAAACCTATAAAGAGGTGACCAAGTTGAGAATGGTTCGCCTAGGCTATAGGCAAAAGGTAGTATCAAATTGTAGAAAACCAATTTCTCGTTGACGTGCCACTTTATTACACATCTGCACGGTAGTGGAGTTGAGTCTAATACACAATTTAAAAAAAAGGACTGATATCATATGAAAAAAACGAAAACTGTTAAAAGGGGCCGCCAAGTTCCGAATGGTTCGGCCCTTCAAAAGAGTGATATCAATACTCATTAGCTGACGTATCGTGTGCAATAATAATATTGTTAAAAAACATTTTAATACATCAGTAAGGTTTCAGCAAGGAGTGATATCAACACACCAAAACATTCGCCAACTTAATCGCACCGAATAATACTTTGGACGTTAAATGAAAACTTGAACATTGCTACAAAAAGTAGCAATGTTCTAGTTTTCATTTAACCTTCGAACTATTAAGCGGTGCGATTAACTTGGCGAATGTTTTGGTTTGTTGATATCATTCCTTTGAAGGGCCAAACCATTCGGAACTTGGCGGCTTCTTTTACTACTTTTGGTTTTTGATACGATCTAAATAACGTTGCAAAGAAATTGTATTCACGTCCAATTCACGAAAAATAAACCAATGTAAAAACAAAGCAAAATAAACAAAGCCCAAAAATGGTAAAGAGGCCACAAAGTTGAGAGTGGTCCGGCCCTTCAAAGGAGTGATATCCACACACCAAAACTAACTAAATAAAACAAATTACAACAAAATTAAAACCAAACCAAAAACTTTAAAGAGGTGACTGAGTTGAGAATTGTTCGGCCTATAGGCAAAAGATAGTAGCAAATTGTTGAAAACCAACTTTTTCTGACGACTGGCACTATGTTACACATCTACACGGTAGTGGATTTATAATATTGTTAAAAAACATTTTAATACAGCAGTAAGGTTTCACTAAGGAGTGATATCAACACACCAAAACATTCGCCAACTTAATCGCACCGAATAATACTTTGGACGTTAAATGAAAACTTGAACATTGCTACCGAAAGTAGCCATGTTCTAGTTTTCATTTAACCTTCGAACTATTAAGTGGTGCGATTAACTTGGCGAATATTCTGGTGTGTTGATATCACTCCTTTGAAGGGCCGAACCATTCGTAACTTGGCGGCCCCTTTTACCAGTTTTGGTTTTAGTCTTCTGTACAGCCGTACCTGCTGAGAAGACTATTGCAACGACTTTGTTCGTCCGTCCGTCGCTTTTTTCAACTTCGCAACGGTACCAGAAATTGACGACCACTGTTTACAACGTTCGATTCAGTATCAAAAGTTAGTTAAATAACATGGCAAATTAAAACATCGTTGCCTCCTTATAGCTAATAGACTTCTTCAACGTAACTAAATTAAATAATAACATTCCATCGTCGAACTGAAATCCTAAAGATTTGTGTTAACGCAGCCGTAAAAACAAAAACATTTTAGCTTCGTTTAAAAGAGTCTTGTCGCATTGTTGCATTACGATCGAACCAAATTCTCCATTAGGCCTATCTGCTACTTACGAAAATAAAACTGCCGTTAAAAAAATTAGGCCTAAAAAATGAAAATTAGATCTAAAATCACGTTTCCATGGCAACGTCAATAGTTGCTACGAGTCGCTGCTGCAGCGTTTCTCCTGTCCCTTCCCTACTACCACTGATCTATATTAGGCTACGTTGCGCATTACGTTGCAACCAGGGAGCTTGGATTATGCGTAGCTTTGATAGGGTGGACCCACTTACTATTACGCTGTACCGCGAGAAACCGTGCGAGCTTTTGGTAGCTGCTTTGCATACTTCAAACGCGTCTGACGTTTCTGCTCCCATTTTCCGCGCCATTTTACCGATTCTTGCATCTCATTGGTTTTTGATTTTTCCGATGAATAGACACAAAATTGGACTAACAAACGAACGAGTACGCATCATCAAACGTAAGCCGGACCGCTCCAATTGCTTAAATTGTTTTGAATTGCAATAACCTACCACCACAATCGACAATGCGACTGAAAAATCGGAACGTTTGTTATCAGAAGGAGAGCACCGTCACAAGCGTCGTAAACGCATGCCATTGTTTTGGCACTGCCTACTCTACACACTGCCTGTTCAATCCCTGGAAATGCGTCTCCTGCAGTAGTACTGCCAACGCTCACTGGTCGCGCCACCTTCGTAGGGTTACTCCCGCAGCTCGCAGCATGGCGTTGTGTGAAGATTGGCGTTTGTATGATTGAAATTGTTTGTTCTCTGGATTACAAACGGGGTAATTATATTGTCAACCCTCTATAAATCCTTGAAATGGTTTATGACACGATAAAACATTGAAAGAAAAGCCAAAATGTGCCATTATTTCTTTTTTCTTTGCAATTTAAGTCATAAAAAAAAGATGCAGCCACTTGTATAATTATGGCGAATGTACAAATAAGTGAAAAAGAAAGTAGAAGTTATGAAAGTGCTACAAATTGCTTTAAAGCAGGGTTACAACTTAAAATTATACTTCTAAAAGCTCATGTCTGAAACTGCACATGGTGAAAATGTTGTTGCGATAAATAGGGGACAGCTGTTTTGTTTTTCGGTGTCGTTTAGAAATATCCCCTCCATAAAAAAACATGTCATGACAGGACCCTAACACCGTACGTTTCAATATTTTTTTCATTATTTTCTTTTTTCCGTACAATTAAGTCTCTAAGTCATCCAAAAGTGATGCAGCCACTTGTTTAGTACTGATGACTGTATAAAAAAATGAAAAGTAAAGAAGAAATTATGAAAGCCTAGTTACTAGTGTAACACTAGTTAATACGTAAACCTTTCTTATGCTCCTTCCTCATCACCTTCCACTAATTGTATATTTTTTTGCATGAAATCGTTTTCATAATGCTTAGTATCTAGAGACAAAGTGACAAGTGATTACAAAAAAATAAAACAATTTCAAGTAGTAAATAAAAGTTAGCAAAGGATTTAGCAACACAATATAGGGTAAAATAATGTATCAGTCATACTCCCCTCCCTACAATAACATAATGGTAATACATTTGCACAA
>JAHWFP010208589.1:0-10177 GCA_023313725.1 Lithobius niger | reverse complement strand
GATACACGCAACTGAAAAACCTCCAGTGATCATTCCATTGAGGACAATATAATGCTAAAATTATCGGCTATAATACCACGAGTGCTTTATGAAATCAATAATTTGTGTGTTTTAGCACGAAACTCCTTTCCCGATTTAATTTCCCGAGACCGAAGGTCAAGGGAAATTTGTTGGAAAGGAGTTGAGTGCTAAAACGCACAAATTATAAATTTCATAGAAGCACGAGTGGTATTCGGTTAGAGAATTTTTGTTTTTCTTTCCGCAAAACGATTCTCCGAAGTGATTTCGTTTAAGGGTTTCACTTTCGATTTGCAGGGGAATTATCAGTGTAATTCGGTTTCGCTTTCGATTTGCCGGGGTCTTTTCAGTGTAAGTCGACCATGGTCCACGTTTTGCGGAAAGAAAACAAAAATTCTCAAGTTAATATGTTTTGGCAAATAAGAAACTTTTTTGGATTATGTTATTACACCTATTGAACATAAAATCACAAGGTAAGATGTTAACAATGCAGACAGACAAATTTAAGAATGGTGTTGTGACAGTACGAAGACCTTTCCCGGCTGCGACTCCAACCCACCACACCCAGCAAAGGCCACTCATTGCGATACATGGGTATTGAAATTTAGGCCGCTAAGAGTTAATTAAGTGGTTCTCAAAAGCGCACGCATGGGATTTTTCTTGGCGCATGAAACGTGTCTTGTGACATATAATCTACAAAAAAAATTCCGATCTAACATCAGTGCTTTCACAAAACATTTCTGGAGCCGATGACCAGCTGTTTGCTCCCATTCACATGATCACCTCTAAAAGACTCTTAAGGATCGTTCAGAGGCATGTCCCAACTAAAAACTTGGGATCTAAAGAATAAGATTGATCAAATGTGTAACTTTTGCATGCTGATTCTTGGCATTAAAACTGATACAGTATTACACAACAAAATATAAGCTACTGATTATGTGTTGTTTGGCAAAGCCCACCATCTGAAAAATCACGAATAAAAAATTTAAAAAAAACTTCACCCGCTCCTTACGCATCAATTTTTTTTAGTACCACTCCTGATAACCGCTTAATTTTTAGTGGCCTTGTTTTAGTAATTGCTTGCTATCATTTCTAGTATGGAGTTAGCAAACTGCTTTCCTTACTAATATGTATATTAGTGACCATCAGGTAACCACTGAGAAAGGCTGAACAGCTTCTTAGTTGGCTGGAGCAAAAAGGCCAGGCCAGTCCTGATAGCACAGTAGCAGAGCATCCGGCTCGTTAACGGGGTGTCCTACAACGTGTGCTTCGTTGTTATGCTTTTTTGATTAAGAACAAAAATCGCATAAAAAGTAGTACAATAATTCATAACACAGTGAAGTCTATTAGTTAAAATAAAACTGAGACGTAAATTTGGCTATGCAAATTTGATGATGATCAAACTTATTTAAACAAAGAACATGTTGTCTTGCGACAAGATGTTCTTTATTTAAATAAGTTTGAGCATCATCAGCACGGTTTAGGTTAAAAAAAAAACATTTTTTTTAAACGGTCTTGTGTCAAGTCGATTAAAAATTTCTTCTCAGTTGTAACTATGAAGAAGTTTTAATGCTAAGGACAATTAAGCACTCTGTCGCTATAGAGCAGTGACATTTGCCGCCATATTGGCACCAGCTTGGCACCAGTATGGGTTTTGGAGGGCATAACTGCAAGGTGCACTACATAAAAATGGAGGGAAAAACAACGGAAGAGTGGATTTCTTAGGCTTAAAATAACGTTGTTTTCTCCAACAACAAAAATCGCGCGATTTTTTAGGTCTAAGAAATCACTCTTCACAGCATCTGCTTCAGTATGACGCCCTTCTGTTTCTCTCTGCAGTGCCCCTTGCAGCTAACCCATTAAGGCTCCAGCATAGAGTTTTATACAATAATACTACGTCGTGTCACTGCTCTATAGCGAACTCAATTCTTCTCTGGTGTAAATTATTACAAATCCTTTAAGACTTACTTCATTGCAAAAATGGCCCTTGGTCGCTCTCCTTTTGTGTTGTTCACGACGACTCCAAGAAGTTCTGTATCAGCAAGGTTCGCGGCTGGAATGGCTAATTCTTGTTCCACAGCCCGAGTAGCGCACGCAAATATTTCTGCCACGAGATCTTCTGACGTAGCAGTTGCCAAATCGTGCTCGTTCGCAGCTAGCTGTATTTTCTGTTAATTTCGGTAGGAAAAAAGAAAAAAAAAACATAGTGTAAAAGCCAATAAAGTGTTAGTGTCAGCAATAATGGGAGATAAAGCAGGAATTTTTTGTCTTATTGTCACTTATTGATATGGCTGCAAGTATTTAACCAAACGATGCAGTAAATAGCTTTTGAAATAGCAACTTTGCCCGTCGAACTAGGACTCGAATCTATAGCTGCGAGATTTCTGAGAGATCGTCGGATAAATGCAACTTATACCGATTTCGCATTGGTAAATTCAAGTGGCCCTGGCCATGCCAAGGAGGGCTGGGCACCGTTTTATTAACCAATGCGAAATCGGGCCAACCTAGGCTGCGCCGCTATTTCGAGAGCCGGCCCGGCTCACACCAATGGTGTGAGCCTGGCCGGGCCAGGCACGGCCAAGACCGCTTTATTAACTAACGCGAAATCAAATTAGGACGGAGCCGGTCGGCGCCGCTTAAATCAGAATGGCTTATGAATGGTGCTGCAGTGTAGCTGCAGAAAGTGAAAAGTGTCAACTGCCACAAACCGACACGTGGCGGTGCTGTAAATCGTGATCAGCGAGCCGTGGAATTAACCAATGCGAAAGCGGGCCGGCCGGACCAGCACTGGCCCCGATTGGCACTGGTCGGCCCGCCCCAGTCCAGCCTGGCCGCTTGAATTTACCAATGCGAAATCGGTATTAGTACAAGACTACCAATTGTGGGGGCATTTAGCATTTAAAAGGGCACATCCTCTCCATATTTTTAAGTATCACACGCAAAATAGCTTTTGCAACATATACAATACGTACGTTCTCATAATGAAGAAAATGCAACAAAAAAAAAACGACCAACGGGAAGCGAATCCTTTTGCAACATTTCCATACACATGAACTAATGTTGCAAAACTAAAGCGCACAGAAAGCCAACATGGAAGCAAAGAGCTTTAAGTAATAATAATGGTTTGTTGCAAATGCAACGGGTCAGATTAGTACACAAATGACTTATACACTTCAGTATTGGAAGTCCTAAAATAAGGGATTCAGTCTAGAAGGCATTCTTAGACTTTAAACAATATCTAACGTCACTATTTTTGGCTGGTCTCAACTTTCACCTCAACTAGAAGTGAGCACTGGTAGCAAGTACACCTTAATTATTTTGCCTATGTTCTACGCGATACACCTGCTAACCAAATTGGATAACGATCAATACTTATACTTGTATTACCTTCTTGCTATTACTCGACATAAAATATGGCATATCTTTTAGCGGATTTGGTCACGGAAGTAGAAGTGACCTGACCTGAAGGATCGAGTGTTGACCAAGTTAACCACTTATTTAAAATAATGAGCACGTAAAACTCATTTTATTGCGCACGACTTATTACACCAAGAGTGACAGCTTCATAATCAGGGGATTGCACACCTCAATGGTAATACTTGCTGGATGCATACATGACAATGGTGGCCAATGTCTCGAAAGAAGTTTAGTGCTCACCATCACTTTCAAGGGCGTTGCTAAGCAGTTTTATTACTAACATTGTGCAACTCTTTTATTGTTAGACCATTGTTGCAGCAGTGGATTTATATGAAAACACACTGCTGCAACAATGAAACCGGTGTCTTATCACTAGTTAAGAACCACCGCTAGGCGTTAGTAGGAAAAATACAATCGCTGTCCATGTTTACGTATCTCAAATCGTTTCTAAGCAGTTTTATTACTAACAGTAGAGTGACTCTACCGTCTGTGATCTCTGTAGAGTAACTGCTTTCTTTTAGCTTAGTGGGGATGCTCCGTGCCTTACTGTCATCACGATTTGTTAATGTTTACATAAACAATCCTAGCGAAGAAAAAGTGCTGGTCCGCAAGCTCGAGTCTGTGGATTAGTGGAAAAACCACCTCGAAGAGCCGATGAGTCCAATGCGTTAGCAGTGACATCACAGTGAGGGTCGGAAAATTCACAGCGCCAAGATGTTTGGAGAGTTTTAAAAAGAGCCCACTAACGTGATAGTTCTGAAGGTTGTTTGTCATGTACAACAGAAAACTGACATTTTCTTACTAGCGTTACTGCTTTTAAAAAATGTAATACTGTTGGCAGCTTGCCAAACCGTAGTTTGGGGTTAACCACTTGCCAAACTATAGTCTGGGTTCCGACGATGTGTCTGCATACATTTAGAACCGGAGAGCATTTTAGCTAAATCACCGTAACGAAAGGCACAGGTTGAAATTATGAGTATGGTTTTATTGCAAATCCATTCGTCCACTCGGATCACCAGATCAGTGCGGGTCATCCATTTTATGGTCACTGGATCAGGAAAAAAAGTGCTCGCTACCGATACCTAACGCGCACTAAAATGTGCATTCCTTCGTGAATTTGCTCAGCCTTAACTGTGAATCTGTTACAATACCACCATTTAAGCATAGCCAAAGGCTAGCACATCATTACTACGTCTCTTCAGTGGCTAGCCTATGGGCACATCAAAAGTAACAAGGTACATCATAGAATTAGCAAGCATTTTATCTCGCTGATGCTTAACCACCATTGTGCATCAACTATCTTAACTTTTTAACTAGGTGGTCAGTTATTTTTCCTTCTGCTAACTGGCATATTCTCAAAAACAAGAGTCAATTCCTTCCAGTTGGTTAACTGGCAGAAGAGAAAAGAACACTACGGTAGGTGAAGGTTTTCTTGTACCCACTCCATGTTTAAATAGCCCCTATATAGTTAAATTTCAGTGTAAAAGGCGTTGCAATTGTTTAGTTGGTTTTATACTATCACTCCAAAATTTACTACATTCGATTAAATAAAAAATTAGACTTCTGATGACTGCCATTGTATTTTAATGGCTCAGCTGATCCTTAAACGGAAACCCCTCTTTCTAGCATAAACTTAAGCTTGACGGAACATAACTTACATTGGGGGACAGGTCAACGTGCGAAAGCCAAACGAAAAAGAAGCCTTCTTTTTGAAACAGTAAACTACCTTTGTAAAACTGCTCCTTTATGAATAAACATAAACATGAATAAACATGAATAAACTCTCTCAATACTAAGAAATAGTGCTAACTAAGGAATATGACGTCCCTAATGCTGGTTTTATTGCTGTGAATCTAACTTAAATATCATGCCCACAAAAACACAATTTATATATTAAATAAAGAGCCCAAGCCAAACCAACTCTGCTGGAATAAAATTAAATTGAAAACGCAAACCCGTTTACGTTGCCTTTTGGACATAACTTTCAGTAGGACTAAAAAAAACAAGTGATTTTGGGTTGCCTTTTGGACATAAATATCAGAACTACAGAAAAAGGGGCGACTTCAATGGGTGACCCATTTTACGTTGCCTTTTGAACACAAATATCAGGAGGACTACAAGAACAAGAAGTGACTTTGGATGACCCATTTACGTTGCATTTTTGACATAAATATCAGCAGGACTACAAGAACAAGCAGGAGTGACTTTCGGTGAACCGTGTACGTTGCCTTTTGAACACAAGTACTTACAGGACTACACAAACAAGAAGTGACTTTGGGTTCAGCAGAACTACAAGAATAAGGAGCGACTTCGGGTGACTCGTTTATAATGCCTTTTGGACATAAATATCAGCAGATCTACAAGAACAAGAAGTGACTTGGGTGACCATATGTTACCTTTCAGACATTCATATTAGTAGGACTACAAGAACAAGAAGTGACGCTGCGTGACCCATTTATGTTACCTTTTGAACATGAATATCAGAAGGGCTACAACAAAGACAAGCAGTGACTTCGGAGGATTCGTTTACGTTGCCTTTTGGACATAAATATCAGCAGGACTACAAGAACAAGGAGTTACTTCAGGTGAATCGTTTGTTGCCTTTTGGACATTAATATTAATTAGCAGAACTACAAGAACAAGAAGTGACTTTGGGTGGCCCATTTATGTTACCTTTCGGACATGAATATCTGCAGAACTACAAGAACAAACAGTGACTTCAAGTGACTAGTTTACGTTGCCTTTTGCATATAAATAGCAGCAGGACTACAAGGAGTGACTTCGGGTGACTCGTTTACGTTGTCTTTTGGACATAAATGTTGGCAGGACCACCAGAACAAGAAGTAACTTTGGGTGGCCCATTTATGTTACCTTTCGGACATAAATATCAACAGAACTACAAGAACAAGGAGTAACATCTGGTGAATAGTTTACGTTGCCTTTTGGACATAAATATCAACAGAACTACAATAACAAGAAGTGACTTTGGGTGACCCATTTACGTTACCTTTTGGACAAAAATATCAGCAGGACTACAAGAACGAACAGTGACTTCGGGTGACTCGTTTGCTTTGCCTTTTGGACATAGATATCAGCAGAACTACAAGAACAAGGAGCAACTTTGGGTGACTCGTTTACGTTGCCTTTTGGACATAGATATCAGCAGGGCTACAAGAACAAGCAGTGACTTCGGATGATTCGTTTACCTTGCCTTTTGGACATAAATATCAACACGACTATACGAACAAGGAGTAACTTCAGGTGAATAGTTTCTGTTGCCTTTCGGATATAAATATCAGCATGACTCAAGAACAAACAGCGACATCGGGTGACTCGACAAACTCGGGTGTTAACTTTTAGACAAATATAAGAACTACAAGAACAAGGAGTAACTTCGGGTGAATAGTTTACGTTGCCTTTTGGACATAAATATCAACACGACTACAAAAACAAGAAGTGACTTTGGGTGACCCATTTATGTTAGCTTTTGGACATACATATCAGCTGGACTACAAGAACAAAAAACGACTTCGGGTGACCCATTTACTTTACCTTTTGGACAAAAATATCAGGGCTACAAGAACAAACAGTGACTTCGGGTGACTCATTTACGTTTTCGTTTGGACATAAATTTCAGCAGGTGTATAAGAACAAGGAGCGACTTTGGGTGACCTGTTTACATTGCCTTTTGAACGCAGTATCAGCAGAACTACACGAACAAGAAGTGACTTTGGGACTCATTTACGTTGCGTTTTGGACATATCAGCAGGACTACAAGAACAAGGAGCGACTTTTGCGACTCGTTTATGTTGCATTTCGGACAAAAATATCAGCAGGACTGTAAGAACAAGGAGTGAGTTTGGGCGACCCGTTTACGTTGCCTTTTGGTCATAAAAATCAGCAGGACTTCACAAACAAGGAGCGACTTCCGTTGAACTATTTACGTTGCCCTTCGGACAAAAAAAATTAACACGACTACAAGAACAAGGAGACACTTCGGGGAACTCATTTACGTTGCCTTTTGAACATATCACCAGGACTACAAGAACAAGGAGCGACTTTTGAGACTCGTTTATGTTGCCTTTCGGACAAAAATATCAGCAGGACTGTAAGAACAAGGAGTGACTTTGGGCGACCCGTTACGTTGCCTTTTGGTCATAAAAATCAGCAAGACTTCACAAACAAGGAGTGACTTCCGTTGACCTATTTACGTTGCCCTTCGGACAAATAAATTAACACGACTACAAGAACAAGGAGATACTTCGGGGGACTCATTTACGTTGCCTTTTGGACATATTAGCAGGACTACAAGAACAAGGAGTGACTTTGGGTGACCAGTTTACGTTGTATTTTTGACAAATATCAACAGGACTACAATAACAAGCAGTAACTTCAGGTGACTCGTTTACGTTGCCTTTTGGATATAAATATCAGCAGGACTACAAGAACAAGGAGTGACTTCGGGTGACTAGTTTACGTTGCCTTTTGGACATAAATGTCGGCAGGACCACCAGAACAAGGAGTGACTTTGGGTGACCCGTTTACGTAGCCTTTTGGACATAAATATCAGAAGGATTACAAGAACAAGGAGTGACTTCAGGTGACCCGTTTATGTTGCTTTTTGGACAAAAATCAACAGGACTACATGATCTAGGAGTGAGTTTGCTTTGCTTATTTTTTTAATTGGGTGGTGTCATCAGTCAAATGCTAGGATAAATCTCCAATACTGTCTTCAAGGGACTCTTAGCTCCTGACACCAGCAGTGCTCTAGCAGACTTAAGCTGCGGTCGTCTGATTAAAAAATCGACACTCTAGCTGCAAAATAAACGAAACTGATGTCATTGCTAACTTTACGTCTAAAGGGCAACGAAAATTGGTCCACACTGTTTACATATTAAATTCTTATTAGTATAAAAAAAAATTATAAATAGTATTAAATTACTATTATAATCAAGTTTGCCATTTATGGTTGTTATGTATGCAACCAGCACTTTGCTATTGTTTGATGGAAAACACTACAGAAGGGTCAGTAGCATGTAAAGATAAAACACAGTAGTTCAAACTGAACGCCACCATTTTATGATGATCACTTTCTGTATTCATATTTTAAAAATCTCTTTGTACACCTGTGGTGCAAGAGTGTGTTTTAAATTACAATAGAAACGTCTAGAGATTTATCTTTTTTTAGCGGTTGAAGACCATTGGATACCTCATCAGTATTAACAACAGTGACCTAGGGGGTTCTAATCATAATCGTAGTTTCATCCTACTGCCCATTTTCCGACTCATACTTTATGTTATAGAGAAAGGGTCGCACAATCCACCTTCCCCAATCATTTATTACAGGCCGTACGAGTATTCTTATCTGGCAACTCTGAACGTTTCACATGCAAGAAAGAAAACTACAAGTTCAACCAATGATCATCAGAGAGAATAATGTCTACTCAGTCCACGCATCTCAAGCCAGTCCAAGGCAGATGTAAGCCTCGGCTGGGATTATACAGTCTCTTGGGACTAGATAAAGACACACGGACTGACCAGGCATTATACTCTGTAGCCTACTAACGCGAAGGTTGTGAGTTTGAATTCCACTTACGTCCAAAAAATGTTTTAAATTCACTTAAAATTGTTTGTGTTGAAATAAGCAACCTATCATCTTTTTAAATAATTAACTGCAGGTGATTTATTTTGGCATGGGTAGAAATCTTTTTATTTGTTATTAATAAAGAGAAGTAGCAAAATCACCATGAAAACATGTCCGGGCAAGCACTGAAGGTTTAAAACAAAATGGTCAGTCAGCGTGTCTTTAGTTTAAGAGACATATCTGTCCCAGCTGAGGCATACAGCTGCCTTGGACTGGCTAGATATTATTCTCTCTAACATCAAACATCTTGGTTCGAAGCTTGTCCAGGAACGATTGTCTAAAGAAAGGCAATGAACCCTACAAGTTTTCACTGTAAAGAACGCCAGCAAGCAGTACAGGTATACAAAAACGAGGGGTTAGACGTTCTCCGACATTTTCAGGTCTTTTCCCTGGGGTACACACTAATGAGGTAGTATCATGTCCATCACGATCGATTATAAACTAAAAAGTCCATTCTTATATTCTTAGCATCACAGAATGTAACTTACATTCGGATCAGGCGTGCAAACGGCGATGTCAATGAGGCGACGCGACTCGCAACAGTCGTTTAGCCGTCTAACGAACACGTACTTCTTGTCTTCGGTCAGGACCATGACCCCGACGCCTAGAGGATGCGCCAGATAAGCCCCTCGGTTGCAATAATTGCGCTGCCCCATTACTTGAAGCTGTTGGACGTCGTGTAAATATGGCAGACAGTTTGTACCCAAATATTCTCGACAGTACGTGATACCAAGTTTGAAGCCAATCTGAAAAAAAACAAAAAAACAAAGTTAGGCAAATAATCCTGCACAACAGGAAACGAAAGGAGAATAAAAATCATGCTGCGCCTATCAGGTCAAGAAATTGGTGGGGGTGGGTGGGGGCAATCAGCTAAATGGTGTTAGCCAAGGGGTTGTTCAGACTAGTTTGAAGCTACAGCAGGAAAGTGCTCACGGGAATTGAAAGTTTTAAGAGTTGAAAATGGAAATTCATCATTTTTTATTTCCATTACAAAAAAGTATTAATATTATCACGTTTGCAGCAAATTCCACAAATGCAGGTACACAGTTTACTAAGCAATACTGTATAATGCAGATAGGGGTTTAATTCCGAAAAAAA
>JAHWFP010208517.1:0-10722 GCA_023313725.1 Lithobius niger | reverse complement strand
CAGAGATGTACTGCCTCAAATGCAAAAGAGTTACAGCCAGTAAAAATGTCAGGCACGTTGTGACTAAGAATTATCGACAACTGCTGAAGGGCGAGTGTAAAGTGTGTGGCACGAGGAAAGCACAGTTTCAGAAGAGCAGAGTCTCTGGATTGTTGAACAGCGCGATCGACAAGTTGCCGGTGGAACTTCACATTCCGGGATACAACTATTGCGGTCCGGGAACAAAACTGAACAAGAGACTGAACAGAGGCGATGCTGCCATCAATTCTCTGGATGAGGCATGCAAACAGCACGACATCGAATACTCTGCCAAACCAGACTTGGAACGAAGGCACGAAGCTGATAGAAAGTTGGCCTCCGATGCAGTAAAAGTAGCAAAATCTAGCAAAACTGGTCTGAAAGAGAAGTTGGCAGCAGCTGCCGTAGCTGCAGCTATGAAAACCAAAGTAAAGTTGGGAATGGGAATTAAAAAAAAAGATCAAATGGAAACTTTAGTGGAGGAGCTACACAAGCCAGCTAGGCGAAACTTTCCGAGGAGGCGCGTTATTAGCTACGGGATAGGTGATTTAGTTCAAGCGGACCTGGTGGAGATGATACCTTACGTGGAACAAAACGAAAATTACAAATACTTGCTGACTGCCATCGATGTATTCTCTTAATACGCTTGGGCCGTCCCTGTGAAATCGAAGGACGCCGCGGATGTCACTGGCGCTTTTAACGAGATATTAAACACGATGTCTAATCCACTTAAAAGCCTGCAAAGCGATGAAGGGAAGGAATACTATAATAAAGATTTCGCAGCACTAATGAAACGTCACAAAATAAACCACTATTTGACCAAGTCAGAACTCAAGGCGAGCGTAGTAGAACGCCTAAATCGCACATTGAAGTCGAACATGTGGAAACGGTTCACTCTGCGAGGTAACCACAAGTGGATAGACATTATAGATGAAATTTTCAAAGATTACAACGACAGAGTTCATTCTACCATTAAAATGAAACCATCCGAAGTAACTAAACGCGATGAACCGGAGATCAGAAACATATTGCTGAAAAAGAGCCCTTCCAAAAAGAAGAATAGTTTCAAAGTCGGGGATTTAGTAAGAGTGACAACGGCAAAATCTGTATTCGACAAGGAATATTTGCAAAACTTTACCAACGAACTGTTCGAGGTGAGTGAAGTCAGAAAAACTCGACCGACTTGCTACAGATTGGTCGACCAACTGGGTAGTAAAATCGAAGGCACTTTTTACGAGCAAGAGTTGCAGAAAACTAACGTGCCGGATCTGTTTTTAGTCGAAGAGATTATGAAGACTAAAAAAGTGGGAGGGAAAACTCGTTACCTCGTCAGGTGGAAAGGCTACGACGAGCGCTTCGACAGTTGGCTCGACGAAAAGCCAGTTGTTCTAGGAAAATAACAACAAAAATACCAAATTTTTCCTCTTTTTATTTATATTATTAAACTGAGACCAGGACGTTGAAATTATTACTGTTCATGTTATTTATATTATTAAACAGAATCATTCAGTTGGAGCGATGGAAGAAACAAACTTTACCTGCGTTTACTGCGCTCAAACGTATCCTACCCGAGAAAGATTGATACAACACCTCGTAGAGACACACAGGAATAGTTACCCACCCGAGTGCGATTGCTTCAAGAGGGTGTTGGGCTGTACGGACGATCCCATCCTCTGTGAGCAAGGACTCGAACACAAAGTACAAGAAAGCTGTGCAAGCTGTAGACCCGTTGTACCTTTTAATGTTGATGCGAAGAGGTATAGAAGCTCTACTGTACGAATGTCTCCGGCAATTGGTGACTTGCAGAGCTCAAATTGGTTTAGGAGTGAGTTTCGTTCGAAATGGCCAAGAAATACCAACTGGATTTCAGTCCCGCTACTCCCCAATCTGTAATCCATTAGATATTCCCAAGTTACTGGACGCAGCTTATGCTAAAATCCAACGTTCCATCGACGAATTTGCCGAAAGAGGGAGTGGTTGGGTGATAAATCGCTCCTACGAACTCACAATCCGAGTAGCAAAAATCGACCCGCTCAGACCGGGCTCTTACATTCCTCTGCCAGCAAGATTAAAAAAGAGTGGAAGTGTGTAGTCAATGTTCAAAATTTCACAGACCACAAGTGCTTCTTGTATTCAATTCTGGCTGCCAAACACAAATTAAGCATGGTGAAACCGAAAGAATACGAAGTATACGTGAGAACGGTAGATTGTTCGATGCTGGACTTTCCAACGCGGCTGGATCACATTGACGCATTCGAGATGGCCAACAATCATTTATCGATCAATGTGATTACTTATACCAAAGAGAACGGCTTGCATCCCCTTCGTGTGAGCACGAATTTTAAAGGCCAACCCGTAGATCTTCTTTTAATTACCGACGAGTCGACAAATTTTCACTACTGCGCCATCGTGGATTGTGACCAATTTCTCCGACACCAGGGATCGGGAAGCAACCCGAAATATTACTGTCGAAATTGTTTCGCCGCTTATGGAAAGGCATCGCTGAGAGACAAACACAAACTGGACTGTACAAGAACCAAACCGTCACCTCAAGCGCTCAAATTCTTAAAACCGGGCGAAGAAATATTCACCCCAAAATCATATACGCCGATTTCGAGTGCCTTCTGAAACCCGTTCCTTCCTCTAACAGCTCCGGGAAGAAAATCAACCGCCATCAACCTTGCAGCTTTGGCTACGTCGTGGTGGGGTCTGGAAACTTTCAAAAAGCTGCTTATTACCTGGGAGAGGATGCCGTTGAAGAATTCCTCGATCAGTTGGTGATTGAAGCGCACGAGTACGACAAAACATTAAAAAGAGTCCAACCACTATGCCTCACTCCGGTCCAAGAGGCTGATTTTAACCACGCTGTAGACTGCACATCTACTGCAAAAAGCCATTCGGTTCAAAAGACGACAAAGTCCGGGATCACTGCCACGTTACCGGCCAGTACAGAGGAGCTTCTCACTCGAGTTGTAATCTGAATGCCCGAGAGCGCACCACGATCCCCGTGGTATTTCACTGTCTCGAAGCTTACGATATGCATCTACTGGTAAGTTTCCGAAAAAGTAGAAGTCCTCGCGAGAAATACGAGAGGTTCATGAGCATGACCATTACCGTTGAAACGGGATGGGATGAAAAGAAAAAAAAGAAAAGGTACGTTCGGCTTAAGTTCGTAGACAGCTATAATTTTCTCTCCTCTTCGCTGAAAACTCTGGCGGAGAGACATAAACGAGATTACGAGTTTAGGACGGTGAAGCTGTTCTTGAAAGCTGGTTGGAAGGACAAATGGTTCCTTCCCAACGTCCAGGAAGAGACTGCCGCGGATCTGTTAACCCGTAAGGGTTACTACCCATACGAACATGTTTCCAGCATGAGTGTGTTCAAAGAGCAGTCTTTACCACCGAAAAAATACTTTTATTCCAAACTCAAAGAAGAAGGCCTAACTGACGAACAATACGATCACGCCAAAAAGATTTGGAGTATGCTGAAAATCAAAAAGTTTTCCTCCTACCACGAAATGTATCAGCTAACCGACTGTCTGCTTTTGGCAGACATTTTCGAAGAATTCCGCAGGATCTGCTTGCGAGACCACGACATAGATCCGTGCTATTACGTCTCCAACCCAGGGTTTAGCTGGGTGGCAGCTCTAAAGATGACCAAGGACGAACTGGAACTATTTACTCACGCTAGCAAACATAACTTCATCTTGTCGGGAATACGGGGTGGAGTTAGCTTCATTAGTCAAAGGTTCGCGAAGGCCAACAACCCGTACATTCCCGAAACGTACGATTCAACAAAACCTAACAAGTACATCATCGATTGGGACCTCAATAGCGCTTACGGCTGGGCCATGAGCCAGCTGCTGACTTACAACGGCTTTAGGTATTTGACTAAATATGAGATTAGAGCTTTCGACGTGACTAAGATAGCAGACACGTCGTCGGTAGGATACATTTTGGAAGTAGATATGTACTACCCGAACAAACTTCACGAGCTCCACAACGACTACCCGCTTGCTCCTGAAAAATTTGAAATAAGAGAAGAATTAGTTTCAGACTATTCGAAATCTTTGTTGCAAGGAAAACCAGTGAAACCTGTCGTGAAGCTAGTGGCCAACCTATTGAGTACGACGCGGTATGTAATTCACTACCGGAACCTAAAATTCTACCTCGAACACGGCTTGGTCCTTCGTCAGATCAGGAGGGTGTTGAGTTTCAATCAGAAGCCCTGGTTGAAACAATATATAGATTTTCATACGGCAAAACAAAAGGAATCGAAGACGGTGTCTGAAGGGGAATTTCACAAGTTGTGTCCTAATTCAGTGTTTGGGAAGACGATTGAACAGAAACAGAAAAGACTCAAAGTCAATCTATGCACCGACAGCAAGCGAGCCATCAAATATTCCACCCAACCCAACGCCGATTCGTTTCGGATATTGCACGAAAACCTGGTTCAGATCAACTCGAAAGTACGCAAGGTGACGTGCGATCTTCCCACCTACTCGGGGTTCCCCATACTAGAGTTGTCCAAACTCCTTCTCTACGAATTTCACTATCGATACATACGTCCCCAATATGGAGATCGAGCAAGACTGCTGTTCACAGACACGGACTCGCTGTGCTATTGCATCGAAACCGTGGACGTGTACGCGGACATGGCTAAAAACATGAGTAGATTCGACACTAGCAACTACGATCCTCAACACCCACTGTTCTGCAACGTCAACAAGCAAGTGTTGGGAAAGATGAAAGATGCCACGAAGGGAGTACCGATAAAAGAGTTTGTGGGGTTGAGTAGCAAGATGTATTTGCTCGTGACGTCCCAAAGCGAAACGAAAAAAGCGAAGGGTATTTCCAAGAGATTCGTGGAGAAACACTTAAGCCACGAAGATTACATGGCGACTCTCCATTTGAATCGGGAACAAAGAGGGAGTTGGTACAAGATCGCCAGTGACAGCCATCACCAGCTGGCCACGACCGTGGTGAATAAATCCCTACTGTCGGCCTACGATGACAAGAGATTCCTCGTAAACGAAGTAGAAACTTTTGCAATCGGACATCGTGGCATCAATTATATACAATACCATGAGGATGAAGACTACGATGTGGAGGGCTATCTTAATAATTTGATCTTGGAGTCTTTAGACGATGACAATGACGGAGTATGGACAGGTATGTCCGACGGTATAATCAGCGATGAAGAGGCGGAAACTCGGTGGAACGGGAATGAAGTGGAACAGAGGCTGAAAGAAGTTGATAATGTCGAGGTTCGAAAAGCCGAGATGAGGAAATTGCGGATGAGGGAGAGTAGGCAGTTGAAAGTGCAAAATCCAGAAGAGTGGAAAAAGAGAGCCAGGGATAAACGAAGACGGTTAGATAGGGATAGGCACGCCACACTAACTCCTATCCAGAAAAAGAAAAAACAAGCTGCGGAAAAAGACCGACGTGCGAGAATGACTGAAGAAGAGAAAATAGTGTTCAGGGAAAAAAGAAGTTTGGCTCAAAGAGAGCGAAGAGCGAAAAAGAAACGAATGGCTCGGTGATTTGTTGCTTGTAATAATGTTTGCTGAATAAAATATAAATAAAATATTTTTTTTATTAAAGAACAAACTCTAAGATACATTCTCATCATGGACACCACTAGCGGTTATTTTATGCTGAGTAAATACCTCAATGTCACGATTGAAAGCGGACCGACTCTCGTTTTTAACAAACAGGCAGGGCTTACCACAGAGTTCAGACTCAACTCGTTGGAATGGACCTACCTATATCGATTGGGTGAAAAGATCAACAGATCTGTACTCAATCAGTGGCGGGAGAAATTGCAGTCCAAGGACGAAGAAGAAAATAGGTTCGCCTGAAAAGGTTGGGAAAGCACGGACCGAGGGTCTATGGAAAAGCGTTACGAATCCCACTTCGAAACAGGTCTTCGAGCCTTTCATCGAAATAGCCGGAGAAGTGTTAATCGAGCAATTGGAGCTAACTGTACACGAAAAACATATGTTGGCAATAATGTTGGAACTGTCCAAACTCGACAGCAGAAACAAAATGAAATTCTTGTTGGATTTTGAAATGAAAGCGCTTCGTGTCGGAGAGGAGAAAAGAATCAGAGTACGATTTACGAATGACGACACGCCAGTGCACTTTGTGGAATACGACCCTAAAACAACGGCGGTGGTTACTTTGTTACAACTTTCGTTTATGGAATGGTCCGAGCTCTACAAACACTTTGCGAGCATAGATAAACTCATGGGGAAAGTTTCCGAAGACGAATAAACGCTTCAGACTGCCTCTGTGTGGATCATACTGACATCAGTACAACCAACCAGTGAAAAAAAAATAAAAATTTTCATTCACGATCAACACAGCCCCTTGTAGGGGGTAGGTATCGTCTACCATTTAAGTTTTCGAAAAGGTTTTCGTAGGTTAAGTTGAAGCCAGACCCGGTATTGTAGTACGTCTGTTTGAGTCAGTCCGTATTGTAGTAGGTCTGTTTGGGTATGGATAACAAGGTTATCCAATGGATTTTTGTCGCCAGGCCCGTCATCGTAGTGATTTACATCTACTGACGTTGCAGTATCCCCCCCCCCATGGGGGACCCATGGAGCGCAATTCAGTAACTTCAAATGGGAAGGGGGCCGAATAGCAATAGGGGGCCGAATAGTTGAGACAATTGGCGCAAAGAAAAACCCTCCTTCACAAAGCCATTTAACATCCTTCTGAATTTTTAGACTAATTAGTACACGAATCTGTTAGCAGTTCTTTGGCAGCTCATAAAAAAAAACTAATACTCCTAGCTTATGCAAAAAAATTCAGGAGGGTGTTAAATGGCGTTGTGAAGGAGTGTTTTATTTTTTACGTGACTAGCGCAAAAAGAGCCTTAGGTGGGAAAAAGTCAAATTCAACAGAAAAATCCGTAAAAAGAGGAAAAGAATTTCTGGTATCAGTTTATGCACCAAATTGTTGCTGGTTCGAATCGAGTCCGCCTCCATCCAAATTTCATTTTCCATGCCATTAAGAATGACAGCATTTAAGGTACCAATTATAATAATACTGACAGGACTGGCTGCAATGGTTTAGTGGTTAGATTTGTGGTCTACAACCGAGGGAATGGTGGTTCGTCGAGTCTGCTTACAGCCAAATATAATGTTACTGTTAAATTTTTTTTCTATCATCAAGAAATGACAGTGGTACCCCCAAATTAGAGGGGGTGAGTTAATAATTTCAAGAGGTACAGAAGGTCCTGTAAAGGGTTTGATGGGGGGTCGATTATTTAGGGAGGAACTGGGAAAAATTGGCACCCCAGACAATGTGTTTGGCTTGTTTTTCATTGATTTTGTGCCACATTTAGGAAGATAGGTGGGCCAAGTGGGCCGGGCAATGTTGGGTCCAATTTTGAACAAATTTTTAATTGCGGCTGGGGTTAAGGAGGACCCATTAGGCTCCATACAATGTTGGTCTTAGTTTGACTGGATTTGGGCCAGTTTTCAGGGATGACTGGGACTGTTGTTGCCTGAGGCACTGTTCTTGCAGACACCTTGTCAGCCTCAGAGCCAAACACAGACTGACTGGTCATGTGATCATGTTCAAAGACCTCTGGCATATTAACTGTATTTAGAAAACCAAACTTACCCACTACCCCTCGGCATTAAAACCCAATTTAAAAACTAAAACATTGTCAGAAGTTAAAACAAAATGGAGCCTAATTTATTGACAATCGAAACTGACCAATGGCAGTACAGGAGACATAATTTTGACCAATCAGTGATTTTGTCTCAAATTCGACTAATCCATTCTTTACCTAAATACAAAATAGACGCCCATTCTAGGCAGCTGACGTTAAGACAAGTTACTTTGAAGCCTTTCATACAACGCCCAGTTTGGTTCTGCAGTAACAAACATGCTAACTTTCAGTAATAAAGGTGGTGGGTTCGATCCCCACCATTTTTCCTTTCAATGCTAAGTCTCCAGATGCCCAAATATCTCCTATTTTTCAGTATTTACTATCTGTTTTCATTGGGTTTGTGACTAAATCTCTGGTCTTATCTCCCAGAAGCCCTGGGTTTGATCCTCAGATTCCCCGTTTTATTCTCTGTCAATTATTAAGTCTTCAAACACCAAATAGCACCTTTATTTTCGAGTATCTACAATCTATTCCTGTTGGGTGTGTGGATAAAGCTCTACTCTTCACTCCTACAGATCCTGGGTTAGATCCCCAGATTCCCCGTTTTAGCCTTCTATACAGCCGTACCGGCTGAGGAGAATATTGCAACGACTTTGTCCGTCCGTCTGTCGCCTTTTTCAACTTCGCAACGGTACCAGATAGAGAGAGACGACCACTGTTTACAACGTTAGATTCAGTGTCAAAAGTTAGTTAAATAACATGGCAAATTAAAACATCGTTACTTCCTTATAGCTAATAGACTTCTTCGACGTAACTAAACTAAATAATAAGATTTGATCGTCGAATTGAAATCCTAAGATAACAATGCAATGAAAACAAATAGATTTTAGTTTTGTTTAAAATAGTCTCGTCGCATTGTTGCATGCATGAATAGGCTTACCGTCGAACCAAATTATCCATTAGGCCTATCTGCTACTTACGAAATTAAAACAGCATTAAAAAAATTAGGCCTAAAAATGAAAATTGGGCCTAAAATCATGTTACCATGGCAACGTCAAGTTGCTATGCGTCGTAGTTGGCTTCATCAACAGCGTCTCTCTCGTCAGATCCCTACGACCACTGATCTACATAGACTATACATTGCACATTACGTTGTAACACTGCAACTGAGTGCCTGCAGGCACACCATATTACAAAAATGAACACACTTGCTATACAATCCAAATCTCCATTAGCTGCTACTTACGAAATTAAAACTGCTGCTTAAAATTAGGCCTAAAAGCTAACAATTATGCCTAAAATGTAAAATATGCCTAAAAGCTAACACATTTGTAACTGGCAATTGTGATGGGGGCTGCATTTAGGTTAACAGAGATAGCCGTTGCTTGCATTATAGAGGTGTGGGACTTAACATTAGAAGTGGAGGAACTGCACAGAAGATCGGTGCGACTAGGCAGTCGCTGTAGCCGCTTGTTTTTCCCTGTCAATCCTAAGTCACCAAGTAGTACCCGTATTTTCGAGTATCTAATATGTGTTCCTGTTGGGTGTGTGGGTAAGACTATACTCTTCACTCGTACAGGTCCTGGGTTCGATCCCCACAGTAGCGGTAGTTCGATACCCAGAGTAGCCGTAATTTTTCCTCCAAATAACACCTTCAAGTATAACAAACGTTGGACTTTATTTCGCGCTACAAAATATATTTATTACAAATAATAACATGAAAGTATCTCGTGCGAAGTTAAGTTGGATAAATTAAACTTTGAAAACAATTTGGCTTCCTCGTCCAAACAGTAAAACATTTTTCCAGCATGTTAAGAGCTGTCAAAAAATTAAAGCTTGTATTGACTCACTTCTTGACAACGAAAACAACTTAATTTCAGAAAACAAATCTATGGCAAATTTATTAAGCCAAACCTTTCAAAAAAATTTCTTTGAAATGGTAAATTGCCTCCGTGTTTTCCCCCAATTATCCAAACCGTGGTGTGCATACCGCCACTCATTTTTGCAAAACAAAATGTTACTTTAGTTTTTTCACGCCTCACTGCCAACAAAGCTATCGGGTCAGATGAAATTCCAGCTTCCTTTTTGATTAAATATGAACAGTGTTTAGTTCCCACCTTGGTAACTCTCTTTAACAAATTTTTGCATGAAGGCTTTGTCCCTTCACAATGGAAGCAATCAACCATAACTCCAATCTTCAAAACCGATTCACGCTGTAGTCCAGACAATTATTGCCCAATAAGTGTTACTGCTCAATTAGGAAAATATTTTGAAAATATACCCTACCAACACATTTTCGAATTTGTCGTATCACAGGGACTACTTAATTTAAATCAGCATAGTTTTCGCCATGGTTTTTCAACTGTCTCCAATTTGTTATCCTTTTAAGCCGATATCTGGACTAATCTGGATTCATGCACACCTGTTGACAATTTTTATATGGATTATTAAAGCCTTAGACCAGGTCCCACACGACCTACTAATCCATAAATTGCAGTTTTTCGGTATCAAAGGGCCCATCCTCAATTGGATAAAGAATTGGATTACAAAGCGAACACAAGCTATGGTTATCAGCGGTCATCACTCAAGTCTTGAATCCGTTAAAAGCGGCAGTATACAAGGATCAGTCCTATAGGGCCACTTTTATTTTTACTTTACTTTGACGATTTCAGCTCAGATGTCCAAAATGAAATAAATAAATTTGCAGATAATTCTAAGATTAAAACAAAAATATCCACATGCTCAGATCGCATACTCTTCCAACAAGATTTAAATTCACAATACGCATGGTCGCAACTATGGTGCCTTCAAATTCATCCTCAAAAGTCAAAAATCATGCACTTAGGACATAAAAATCTACAGTTAAATTACTATTGGGGGGACGAACTACTTGGACCTGCTACTCAAGCCACTGACCTGGGAGTTCGTGTTAATAAAAATTTAAATTTCTCATATCATGTCTCTTCTACAATACGCAAGGCAAATTCTCTTTCTGTTCTGATAAGCCGTACTATGAAATCCAGAGACGCAGCTATTTTTTTAGGCTATTCCTGACTATTGTTAGACCAATGATAAGAGTAT